>JBAHVQ010154022.1:0-23277 GCA_036872915.1 Nanipora kamurai | reverse complement strand
TCCAATATTTAAGCGACCTGCACTTAAATAAATCTTGATAGGCAGTTGAATTAGTTCCAGGCATCAACAATAACTGTTGACAATAACCCAGACTTGCCATTTTTAAACATGTAATGACCGTAAGAAACAATACTATTTTGAATCTTGAACATCTCGATGAGGTCTCCCCGCGTTCTTCTCTCCGATAACGTTGTTAATCACAAATTTGTAAGTCTCCCTCTATATGACAGACTCTCCAATCCTCTAAATAACTTCGTAAACTTTCGTTGACAGTTTTCGAGCTCCATTATAATTTGCCAGTCTTGGACGGGGGGACCACACCTGAACAGAATATTCAAGATGCGACCTTGTCAACGATTTGTGAATAGGCAAAAGCACATCAACCTCCCGAGAGAGTACATTCCTCAGGATCCAAGAGGTCATCCGTTTTGCTTTCCCGATACTTTCCTGGATTTGTTTAGTCCAAGGAAAAGATTCTGATAGTACTACACCCAAATCCTTCTCTTGCTCGACTACCTTGAGTTCATTGCCACCCAGAGAATAACTCTCTCTATTGTCATTCTCCCCGATATGTACAACGACACATTTCTTAGGGTTAAATTTCAAACACCAGTTAGATTCCCAGTTTGACAAACTTTCCAAATCTTCCTTTATTACCGTAGAATCATTAGCATTTCCTACAAGCTTAACATCATCCGCAAAAAGTCTCAAAACTGATTTCATACTATCCGGGAGATCGTTAACAAATAAGACGAAAAGAAGAGGTCCAATCACCGATCCTTGTGGCACTCCAGAGACAACAAGTTTCCATTCCGAATGAGAATCACCCACTCTTACCGTCATCCATCTATTTGTCAAAAAATCTTGAACAATAGCCAAGGTATTCCCAGTGATTCCAAAAGACTGTAATTTAATTGGTAAACGTGAGTGTGGCACGGAATCGAAAGCCTTACAGAAATCCAAATATATCAAGTCCACGTCTTGGCCACGATCCAAATAACTAGCTATTTCTTCAACAGTTTCAAGAAGATTGGATAAACAAGACTTTCCTGTAACAAAACCATGCTGGAGGGGTGACACTTTGCCCTGAACATGCTGGAAGATGTGTTTACGCAGCAATTTTTTATAAACTTTACATAAGACGCAAGTTAAAGAAACAGGTCTGTAATTACTAACATCCAATTTGCAACCCTTCTTAAAAAGGGGAACAACAATAGCATGTTTCCAAATTTTTGGAACCTTTCCGTACCTCACACAACTACTAAATAGTCGGCTGACTGGTCCAACTAACGCAGAATTTTCACTAAGCACATTTAATATCCTTGAATGAATTTCATCTGGACCTTGGGACTTGTATATATCTAATGAATTTAACAACTGATATACTTCCTCTTCGTTAATTCGCATGTCCTCAATATTTGACATTCCTGGGACAGTAGAATAACATTCTTCTCTCATGGGGCCTTGTTGCTCCTTTGTAAATACTGACGAGAAATAGCTGGCGAATAAATCCGCAGATTCCTTGGGGCTCTTTGTCTTCGTATTAGTATCTTGATTTATTAGTGAACCGACCGTATCATTAATTTTTCTTTTTGATCGAATATATGAGAAAAACGCTTTTGAGTTTGTCTTAATACCACTTGCAAGTTTTCTCTCATACTTCCGTTTCAGATCTCCTTCAGTTAGTTCAAAGGCCTTCTTGGAGTCCATCGCGTACTTCAAATTAATATCCGTAGGCGAATTTTCGAACTCATTCTACTTTCGATTCTTTATTATTCTTAGCCTTTTTAATATGCTGCTTCCCCAAGGTACATTGCGAATTTGTACACCATTTGCTGTCCTAGTTATCGTAATAGGTGTAGACTCGTCACTTATAGCAATTATTTTCGAATGCAAGTCTTCCCACATGCCCTCGATATCCCATTCAACTCTATTACAATTCCAATTAGTAATCTCTCCCATAGTTTTGACCTTAGTGTAGTTCACCCTTTTTCTCCATCATTTTCTACCTTGACTTGATCTCCCTTTTCCAACGGTGCTAATTTTCTTACTCCATGTCTTTCGTCAGAAGAATACTTGTTGATTCTCTAGATTTTGTCATCTGCCTTTCTTACGGCATCTTTGTTAGGCCAATTCTGTTCTAAATTCTTACCCAATGTTGGTACCATGGTGTGAATTTGGCCTCCCATTAGGAGTTAACTTGGACTGGCTTTTGTCGCTTGAATCGGAGTGGCTTTGCAGCTCATCAAAGCTAGGGATGGATTGTCTTGCTTGAGAATTCTCTTTGCTATTCGAACTCCGCTCTCTGCCTCACCATTTCCTTGAGGGTAATGTGGGCTGGACGTCCTGCAGTGGAATCCATACTCTTCACTGAATGACTTAAATTCGTTTCAGACGAATTGTGTTCTATTATCACTTACAAATTCTTCTGATACTCCCCACTGAGCGAACATGTTCTTGAGCATCACTCGTTTACTTGCTGTGTCGGGCATATGGGCAATCTGGATGAATCGTGAACAGTAATCGTTGACTATGAGATACTTCTCGCCATTAATCTCACCGGCTTTTTCCTTTGTGTTGGCATGTTGGTTTGGCAGAATTCACACAATTGCACTGTTCTTGAAATGTCATTGCTAATCCCCGGCCACCAAACAGCAGCAAATCGGCATTTGGTTATCCCTTGATGACCATCGTGGATCCTTTGTAATACTTCTTCATGCATTGATTTTGGTATTACAATCCGATTTCTAAAGACAAGTGACTCATTTTGTTACGTTTTGAAAGTTTGTTAGGTACTCCAGAGAAGTTTCGTACTTCGGCTGGCACTTCTTTCTGGTACTTTGGCCATCCTCATTCTTTCAGGTACATAACCACTTTTAATGTTAGTGAACAAGGACAGAATGCGACGGATCTGAGCTCTCCTAGATGCTATTGGAGAAGAACTCTTTCAATTCCATAACTGCTTGCATTTGCACTTACCGTAGTAGGCTGGGTTGCATCATAAAATCCCAATACTGGTGCCTTAGTGACCATTTCTTTGACTTTCTCAAAGGCTTGTTGCTGTGCACTGTCCCACCGCTACGCTGTTTCAGACTTCGGTAAATCAATAATAGGCTTTAAAACGATGGACTGGTTTAGTAAAAATCTTCCTCAGTAGTTGATCATGCCTAGAAACTATTTTAGTTCTGTACTCCTTTTGGTGCTGTTAACTCTAACTGCATGAACTTTCGGAGTGTCAGGAATCATTCCTTTCTTTCCAGTGGTATGTCCAAGACGGCTTGGTTCCTTCTTTCTGATTTCACATTTGTCTTTCTTTAGTTTCAAAACCGATTTTCTGATTGTTGCCAATGTTCCTTCGAGTCTCTCGCCGTGCTCTTGTGTTCTCTTGCCATGGACAATGATATCATTCATAATGGCTTTCGCCATCCTTTCCTTTTCGGTTCTTTAGAGGCTCACTCATACACCGTTGAAATATCTCAAGTGCAGAGGTAATTCTGAAATGCAAGCGTCGGAAGCAGAATTGACCCAGTGGCGTTATAAATGTTAACTTGGCACAATTCTTGTGCAGTGGTAATTGCCAAAATCGACTGGTTGGGTCCAACTTTGAGGAAGGTATTGCTGCAGTTAACTGTGATGCAATATCCTCCAGGTTTGGCATCATATATTTCTCTCGCTTCACTGACACATCTAGTCTCCTGAGGTTGACGCAAATCCTCACTTTTCCATTGCTCTTTACCACGGGAACAATAGGCGCGCACCTTCGGTCGGTTCTGTTTTTTCCTTGATAATACCTTCTTTTTTCATCCTTCCTAACTCTTCCTCAACTTTCGACAAAAGGTTTTGCATCTTTCTTGAATTCAATCTTGACGAGATTGCAGTTGAGAAGACAGATATCGCTAAATACATCTGACTTGACTTCAACTAATCTCTGGATTAGTACCATTTTGCGAGTGCCATCGTGGCATAGACGATTGTTCGCATGTTTCCCAGAGACAACAAAGATGATGGTTAGGGGTTTTTTCCGTTATAAGTTTACTTGTATCGTAATTTGGCCTTTGCGTTCAAATCTTCCTCCAGGGCTTGATAAAACGACACTAGATGGCTCTAACTGTGGACGGTGTGGCAAGGAACTAAACATTTCCGACATGACTGTGATATCTGCTTCAGTGTCAATTTTGAAGGTGACTACCTTGTGATGGACCATTAGGCCGATTTTCCAAGGTTTCTCGCAATTAAAGCTGGATGAAACGGTCGTAAGAAGAACTTTCCTTCTCCGGTGGTGTTACCTGGAGTTTTCCTCAGTTCGGATGCAATCTTTGTACGATAAACAGCGGCAAAGCTCCAAGTTCTTGCAGTTCCGACAGTGTTTACCTTTGGCAGGACGCACCTCGTCTCGATTATGTTTTGCGGTTGCATCTTCCACATAAACCACTATTTCTCTGTTGTCTCTGGTATTCAAAAATCTTGGCCAAATTTTTGTTCTTCTTGATTTACCCTGTCGCTGGTAACGAAGCTTTCGCTGGACTTCGTCCATTTCGTTACTTTGGTTGGTTTAGTACGAGACTTGGCTTTTAATTAGTTTGAATTAACGTATCATCTGAATTGTCTTGTCGAGATTCAGCTCGGGTATAAGTTGTAATCGTCGCGATAATTCTTTGTCTAGAGTTCCGATGACTATTATCTGCTCATAAGATAAAGAGGTTATGAGCAGATAAGAAAGGGAATAATCATACAATAAGTAGAATAGAATAAGAGCTGACGGAGAAATATTACACAAAGGAAACAGACGGCAGCGTGGAATTGCACTGTGGTAGCCTCGTCGTTCGACTAAAATGCAATACATGTTAAATTTTAAAATTTAGTTCTCTACACAAATTAGATATGCTGCCTTGCTCACTCGCTTCAAGCTCGATTGCTGCGGCACCAATAAGTAAGTGAGAACAGTGCATGCATGGATTCGCTTTTCATGCTTATCCGTCTTTTCCACTTTCTTTCTGTCTTTTTCATTTCTGACCGGTATCCGGTGTAATGGTCACCCGAAATTTGAGATACATAGCCAACTTATTCCCGATAAGGATGTAGCAAATATACCGACTTTTATCAAAAGAGGAATGCCTGTCGTGATATAAACAAATGTACGAATATGCCTTAGACCTTCTAAAAAGACGTTGCATTTTTACAGTATTTCTTGATTCTACCTCATTGATTGTCCACGCAATTTAATCCTTCCCTCCTTAGGATATTCAACTTTCCCATGTGATGAGGAAAGCTTCACAAATTTGTTTCCATATTTTACAAACTATCTTAACAAACAATGCACAAATTAGGTAAGTTAGTTGAGGTCAATACCTTGTTCTATTCAAATGCTTCTTTGTTTATTTGCAGAAAGTTTAATTGATTGCTATCATAATAATATATTTTATAAATAATTTAATTATTATTGTTATTATTACTCTAATAGGTTCGTGAAGTTAGGATTATCAATGCTTGCTCCCGGGAGTTGTTTTTGTATCAAATTTTCACTTATACTAACACATGGTGAATTTGTGCTCAAATTAATCCATTAATCAGATCTGTGAGATGATACATCTAAGTGATGGAAATTCAAGTCCAAAGTGTGTAAACGGGTTAAAATGCCATTTCGACACACTGACACAAATTAATGAGGGTCTAATAATCGCCACGAGTATAATTCAGGGTTTAATATTGAAAGTAAATCTTGTAAGCCACTTATCTCGTGCTTGTCTTTTAACTTTGCTAAGAGATGGGTTCATTGGTTAGAACTAAGTATGGAAATTCATGGTAGGTACGTGGAAGAATTTACAGCTATCTTACTGTTGATAATATTTTGATACTACACATTTCCAACAAAACAAAGTAACAATTTTCAGAACTAATCTTAGTAGTAGTCCTAGATAGTTCGCCGCTCAAATCATATAGTTCGCCACTCAAATGTACAACATTTTTATCGATGGAAAAACATTAAGTATGGTCTTACATCGACTGATAGAAATATAAAGTCTCTTTCTAAAACACAAAATTCTGTCACAACTTTACAGTCCACGGTTTTTTGTTTCATCCAGTAGGTGAACTAGTTTAAGACGTGAAATCGTATGATCAAATTTTACCACCAGGTTTTAATTACACGAAATAATAACAGCTCGGTGATTTAGAAATAACTACATCGTGAGATCGGGAATCTGTTGAGACAATATCTTGCTGGTAGAAATTCAGTGGAAACAGGTTTGTTTCCCACAAACGTATTTTCACACAGCCAATCATTCGATGTTGCCAATAATCCAAGATAGCCAATAACAGTGGAGGAACATCCACTGATACTTTAATGGGACTATAGAAGTACAACCGGACTTTGGTCTTTGTGTTTGACCTAAGAACAACAAGGAATCCGATAATTAGTGAAGCTCAGAAGAAATCTTATTTAAGAAGAATCAAATAAGCTTCGATTAGCTTCATCGTGGGACTGCTGTGGAGCTAGAAGAGAACCTAAGTTAGGTGTATGTAACCGCCCATATTTTCAGTTGCAGATCGTCTCCTTGAAGTTCTCTTATACCAGTGACTTCATAAACGCCAAAAGAGACAAATTTTAACTCAAAAATAGCGACTCCGACTGTTCTTGAGCACGGATGGTGCAAGTAAATAAATGTTCAGGCATACATTAAGATCAGAAGTTATTACACTGTCAAAAACGTAAACTTGAACAGAACTACGTTTGGTAATAATGTTGCGTGCAATAGTGATTATGTGGTCACAACTCTTTCAGTCTCTTCCATGATGATGTTTGAATTTCTTCTTCAGTACCACTGTATACGAAGTAGCCGGTTACTTTGCTATAAGGAAATTCGGTAGTTCGCTACAGCTACAATTACTGTTTTTAAAAAGTAGTGCAAAACTATTCACTTCTGGAAAGATGTTATTCTCTCCGGCTATGTACAGCAGCAAATTATAAGTAGTTTGCTGCATCCCACCACTAAAGTTAACTCGACACGACATTGAATTAGCAATGCTAAGATTTGGAATTTGACATATTGAAGGTAATGTAGTATTTTCTCGGACAATTGGTGGTACCTGTAAGTGTAAATGATCCAATATAAAAGTTCTCTTAATACCGCTCTACTAATAATAGATGTATTATATGCAGCTAAACTGCATGGAATTTATAAGGTAAGTGGTAGAATATGAATACTGCTCAAGTCCTAATGTTGAATATTTCTTATTATAGAATTCACTTAATAGACCTTTTCATAAAGATGGTTGCTTGCACGAAAAGAAGGATTGCGTGTCAAAACATATTCAAGGAAAAACTCTGACATAACCGTCTCGTAAATTGCTTAGGAACGGCCTGTACGTAAAAGTTTGCTAACGCGAATGATCCATTTTCCGGAGGTATTTTTTGTTGCACAAAAACTATGGGTATTCAATTGCTTCCCCATATCTAAATTAAAATCAGCAATTTCTCTTGAGCAATAACTCTGGTAAGTCTCTCTATATGGTCTCTATTACAGCGACAGTAAGCTATTGAACTCAGTAATGTGTCGACTTCGAAAATTAAAATTTTTTTTCCCGTAGTAAAAATGAAATTTTCCCGAAATGGTCCTCTTAAACTCAGTGGTAACTTTAATTAAGCTTGTGATGTTCATGCCTTTGTGAGGACAATTAAGGAATGCTGAAGCATTACGTCGTGAGTAGAGTCTGCTCAATCTTAATTGCTCCAAATTAAGAAACCCTGCTTAATGGGGAGAAAAGTCATTTGTACAGCCTTGGTCAAACGGTGAATGATAGTAAACAATAGTTTAAGAACTAATTTCCCCCTCAAACTATCTTCAAGCATCATCAGCGAGTGGTCAAACGGGAAAAACTATCGTCGACTATCATGAAAAATTTGGACAAGCTCAAAGTGAATTATCGTGCATGAGAGTCGATAATAGCTGGTGACCAAACGGGAGCGACAGTTTAAACTATCGTGGACTATCAGACGACCAACGGTTGTTTGTTAAGCTTGTTTCGTCAGAAATATGATTTCTGAGCCCTAAACGGGAATCGAACCCGTAACTTTGTGACAACCGGTGAGACAAAATGGTGAGCAAAATGGCAGGCCCATTTCTGATTATACAAAATCATGATGTTTCCGGGGAACTTCTCCACTAGTAAAAATTTCTAAAACAGAAATTTGGGATTAACCCTATCCCGACCGGGCTTTTCTTGGTCTTCTGGGGCTGGAGAGGCCGAGAGCGCACACAGCCTGTAATTCTAAAAGTATTTAACATATTCAAGTTTGGTGGACGAACATAAAATCATAAAACAAACAATTTGATCTACTTTAATCGGCTATGTGGTTATTATGACGTAATTATGACGTCATGAATTGACAACTTCGAGATTTCTTACATAAATTTGTATATAATTTCAAACGGAAAACACGTAATTGTACTATTGATCTTCCTATTTATTAGAAATACTAGTATTTCAAAGAATTGAAGTTTTTCAGAGCAACTTGCGGGAAAAATTTGATTCTGAAACAAGACTGAAGGTCATGGATAGTTACGAAAATTTCTTTCATGGAAAGTCATCAATTTGACTCAACCTCTCCTTGATGAAGGAAAACTTCGGTGAGGTCAAGTTTCCCGTTACTTAAAATATGACGTCACAAATCTGCCATCATGGATAGCTATGATGCAATAGCTATGGAACAAGAAATACCCTAGTAACAATACTTTACTATGAACATTTTGCCAGGGAAAATTCACCAGATTTGGTAACAACTGGTTGATATCAAGAAAGTTCTCCTTGGTAGAAATCGGCGGGCACATTCCGACTTCCCGGGTCAGAACAGGAGGATCCAAATAAACATCTGAATGCTCGTTAGTCCAACGGAGGTCAGTTTATACTTGCTGGGGTGTTATTCCTTATTGAATCTTTGCTAGAACCTCCAGTCTAAGATAATTTAACACTAAATTTGAGCTGATAACTTCGCTGAGATTTTTATTCGTTAAATTCATTGAAGTTATGTTGTGCGTTTTTCAGACTCTTTTGCTTGCTTGCTTGCTTATTTTCCGATAATTTAGACAATTTTTGTTCGATCATTTACTTGTTTCTTTTTTTACTCAATACTAATTTACTTATTTTTATGAAGGATCAAGCTAAAAAAATTTTCCTCTAAAAGATTTGTCACGACTACCTTTCAATGAAAATTGCGGAAGTTGAAATGGTTAAAACTTTATAAAAGGACTCAAACCAACAGGGAATCAAATGTCGTTATCGAACAAACATCCGCGATCCCTTGGTCGAAGGAAAATTTTAAAAAGCACAAAAGGATGTAAAAAGTTATAAACACCTACCAACATGTACCTCTCGTGCGTCAGTACACGACCGTGGTCCGATTCCTATTTTATTCCGCGAACACACGCGTACTTGGACTCGGTCAAGGTTTTCAAAATTTTTAAGAGCTACAGATAATCTTGTTGTTTTTCCTGCATTTCTCCAATGTCTGTCTTTAGTAGCTCTCGTTTCCACAACGTAATCGATAATCGTAGTGCCCCCGTCACTCGAAGGTCGTTTCCAATAAAGGCGAACATCACCTGGGTATTCTGGGACTTGAAGATCTTCAGGAGCTCCGCTGTAATCTAAAGAACGTAAGACAAGAAATAACCAATGACTTTTTCTGTGATAAGTATTTTTTCTACGTTTCTGTAGCAACAAAGTCAAAATATTTATGCAAAAGTAACTAAATTTCAGAGAGGTTATATATATAGTTTTAATGATAATTAATTAGGACCTGCACCCGAGCTCATCATTTGAGTTGTGGTAGCTCAATGGTTAGAGCGTCTCACCGGTCATCCGAAGATTGTGGGTTCGTGTCTAGGGCTCAGAAATCGTTTTTCTGAGAGAACGAGCTTGTCGAACATCCTCTAGTTGTCTGATATCTACCAAGCTCCCACATGAGCAAACTTTCTGTTCAGCATTAAGTCATTCCATCATTATTATCATATTGTGACTTCCGTTTATACAGTACATATGACGAACCCGCACCCTAGCTCATCATCTGAGGTGTGGTAGCTCAATGGTTAGAGCGTCTCACCGGTCATGAAAAGGTTGCGGGTTCGATTCCCGTCTAGAGCTCAGAAATCGTTTTTTTCTGAGAGAACGAGCTTGATGAACGTCTTCTAGTCGTCCGTTCAGAAGTATGCTGACCAAAATTTTGAAAAGAAGTGGACCAAACTTCGTAGGAAAACAGATATCCATCAATTCTTACAGACTGCTTTCGGTCTGTCAAAAGTGCTCTAATCCATCTGACGAGAGCTGGATAGACTTCAAGCACTTCAGTATCACTAAAAGTAGTGCTATGGTCCACCAGATCAAAGCCTTTTTGAAGTCTGCGAAAAATAATCTAATGGAATAGTGGCCTTTCTCTAAATTGGCGTAAATTAAGTGGAGAAGGTAGACCAGGACCCGAGTGGTAGATATTTTTGGTAAAATGAATTGTTTGGAATCTAATTTATCAATTACTTGCGGTAACAATAAGTTAACGTAAAACTTTCAATCACTTTTGATATCTGAGATGTTCGAAACAGACTTCCGTCCGATAAGAGTCATGTTGATAATAAGTCATGTTGCCCGGGAACGGTTCACAATTTAAAAATTGCATGCAATCAACTATTCGTCGATTACTTACAAGGCAAAAATCTACACATCTTGCAATATTTCGATGTGTGTTGTGAAATTACCGGTTTACGGCTTTCGAAGTTATGGTCAAGCTCCAATGGGAGAAAGGACAGTTGAAATACCACGGTACTGTGAAACAACTAATACTACGGTAAATCTCATGTGCTCTCTTTCTGATGTTATGTACTCGAACACAGTAGATGGTTCATTAAACACAGTGGAGTTTCTTAAGTTCTTCGACGCAGTATACAACTGTTATGGACAATTGTCCTATACATCATAAAGATGAACATGTACTTGAAGAGTTTCTAGATGATCTGAACGTTGACTTTATTTATGTGCCAACATATAGTCCTGATTTCAATCCTGCCGAATACGTTTTTAGCAAAACCAATACCGACTTGAAAGAATCATTATACACGGGAATTAATTTCATAACTCCAGTGGATATAGATGCATTCTTTATTATTACTGGTTACTTGGAGCCTTGATTTCCTGAGACACGATTGAGATACTTCGATTTGCTAACTTACCGGTATATAAAGAGCAGCTTTCTGTTTAGTGTTTAAGTATTACCGGTACATACTTTTGATAAGCAGAATTGCATGATGTTCATAGTGGAAATATTATTCTTTCTAATAGTTTTTAGTCAAATGTTTTTTATATGTTCAGCGCCTTTTATCCAATGTACAATATTAACATTTCCATTAAAACTGCAATAGTCAAGTAAATTGCAAGCCAAGGAGAACGGATAAACACCTTCTTAAAATATTCTTATGTATTCTTCTGCCTGACGTTTGAAATAATACTTTTACAACTACAAAAAAGTGGAAACTTTTCGTGTGTGCATTGTATACGAGTAAACGGATTGACTGGAAGGCATACATGAAGAGCTTTTCTCTTCATCTATTATTTCCACCGATTCCAAGTAAAGCGAGCTATTTTCTCCTGGCTCCATTTCTCCTGGTTGCGGCTTAAGTGCTAGTTTAAAGTCATCATGCTCTGGCGCCGAACTCGGAAGGTCAGATTGCTGAGTGGCATGCAGTTGGCAATGTTATCGCATATTCTTTAGAAAGATATCGAATTTATGAAGTCATCCTGTGATCAGTTGATTGAAGAGCCTTGGAACTAGTACATGTAGAACTACTAGAATCTTTTGCTATATCGACACCCTTAACTACTCCATGGAGAAATTTATTGACATTCTCAATGATGGTACACTGATGGCATTCACAACTGATGGCAGTTTCCCTTTGAGATCTCTTTGTAGAACAGCTACGTCTTTGTTCAACAGAACTCACATCCAAGATCATGTCAGGTATACCTGTCTGGCAATTTATGTACGATAACATCCTCAATTCGTTTAGAAACTGAGTTCATAACTGTGACCGCTGCGCGTTTGACATTATGAACTTCTTTTTTCTCTGTGGCCAATTCTCCTTGTGTAAAGGTAACCTTTTTTCAACAGCTGTTCTTTCTGTTTCTTCGTTACCGTGCTTTGACAATAAACCGCATGAGTATGCCAATTTCCATGGACTAAGTGTGCGAATCTTCTTAGTATGTCCAGATTTAAGGAGACAGTTTCCACATACAAATAGATGTCTCCCATTCTGCAGCGATGCCTTTTTCAGTTTATCGTCAAGCTTCAGCTCGTGGCGTTTGTTTTCCTGTTCCACTGCAGTTTTCTTTACGGTATTTCGTTGCTTTGAAGCATATCTTTCTGGTGGAGGTGAACCATTCTTGGTGTTTTGCTTATCTGAATACCGTAAACTTAAAACATTCTGTGATTCTTCAGGGGTGGATCTAGACTAGTGCCACCAGTTCCAGTGAACTAGTCAAAGTCCGTTGAAGAAAATTCTTGAAGATTTCTACCAAAATTTCCTGCAAGACCTTATCCTGATTTCATAAGATTTCTGTTTGTTTTTGTCTTTTTGAATTACAATCGCGGTCTTGTTTACGTGCATTTGATGTTCTCCGGTATCAAACAACCTTCTTTTGGTCGCGTTTTAAGTGAAACTGCCGTGAACTGGTCTGATTGGGCAGCCAATTAAGTAGAACTGGTCAAACTTTGCTACGATTGGTTTGCCAATTAAGTAGAACTGGTCGTGAGCTGGTCAAAATTAGCTATAATTGGTTAACCAATTAAGTGGAACTGGTCAAACTTCGTTATGATTGGTTTGCCAACTAAGTGGAACTGGTCGTAAACAGCTCAGCTGTAAATTCATGCCCAAGGAAAACCCTCGACGAAGATTGTTCACTGTTTGACATTGAGACAGTCTACCAAGAAATCACGTGTCTTTCCAATGTAGAGAAGTTTAAGTTTATCCGGATCATCTATATTGTTGATTTACTACTTAAATTTCCCTCGACATCACAAGCGTTGAGCAACTCCACCGACTGGATAGTTCGGCTGCAAGGCTCGTTTACTTGAAATACTCGCATGGCGAATTGAGTTTATTAGTACCCCGTGTTTGATCTCAGCGGCTTTGACCGTTTGATGCAACCATAGGGAAGAGATTCGTAAGAAGGTAAATCAATCGTAATTAAAATATGTTTTTGTTGCGGCCATAACCAGAAACCTTCGAAAGGGAAGAAAAGATCGGTTTGCTGAGACTATCGCAGATGGGAAGGATGGGAACCTGAAAGAACCTATCGATACCGTCACACGAATCATTCCATATCGTTCCAAAAGATGTAGAAAAAGATAACTGAGACCGTAGTAGCTCCATACTGTAATAGATCGTTGTCGTCTGCGACGTTGACTTACGAAGTGGCGTATACTATATAATACCTGTCTATTTTAATATGTTCGTTGATGTGAGTAATGCTTTAAATTAGAAATGTAGTAAAGCAAGTTGTCTTCGGAGTACTTTATAGAGCACTTTATTACCAGATGAATTTTTTCTCAGCGAAATGTTGAAAATATCATCTCAAGGACCATAAACTTCAAAATTTTTCATGGGTGCTTGTCCCCGCCTTTCCTACAGGTTTCTCGCAACTTCGACACTAAGTGGACGCCAGTAGATCTATAAAATCGACGAAGTGAGGGCGGAAAGTAAAAAAAAAGCTGTTTCCAACTCTGATCACAGTGCAAATACTTGTGATGTAACTGTCAATCCAGCTGGAATTCAATCAGACTAACCTTCTGCTAGAATTAGACATCGAGGCTGGAGATACTTTACAATTATTTTTCAGGATACATTTAATAAGCACTTCAGTAGAACAGCCTCTCTAGCCTTTTCTTACACACCAACACTGATCGTCCAGTCAAATGTTGTGGTCAGTTCAATGTGCATTATAATTACTAAGGTTCGACTGCAGCGCTACCTCTTCAATTTGTAGAAGGCACGGGAACACATTATCGAAATGGTAGATACCGTGACTGGGCAACACTCATGGTACACGTTGCAAAGAAAGGTGCCATGACAAGATCTTGCAAGAGATTGTGCTGTGTTGGTCAATCTATCAGTAAACCTTACACGGTATTCTATTCGATTATCAGCGAAAAAAACAGTTTACGAAAATGTATATCTATCATCGCTGAATATCACTACAATGTCGATTACGTCTACGTTTTAAAGGCGTGGTCATTCACAACGCCCCACCCTATTCATCGAATTGCAATATAACCTTATTAACAATTACCATTATGTGTATATCAACTAAACAATATAAACTTTTATATGCATTGTCGATAGCTACAACAAAGATTACCATTTGACGTCACTGTTCAGCTATATTACAGCTCACGACGGTTATGAATTATTGATGATGATGACAGGAAATAATAAAGAATAAAGAATGCATTACGAACTTAAATCTCATACTTAGCGGATTAGATACCTATTTGTGAATAGGCCATGAATGAAACTGACTTCCGGATAAACAATGCATGTTTATGCGGAAGTCAGTTTTATTCATGGCCTACATCATTTCAGCAGACGTCATCCCATCAAATGACGAGAAAATGTGAGTCCTTAAACAAGCACCTACTCCTGAAAATACCATTCGGTTTAGAGCCTTCCTTGGAATGATTAATTACTACAGCGAACTCATCTGTTCATACGAGTCCAAATGCTCCTAATGAAATTGCTAAATTACATGGTCCAGAAAGTGCGATGAGGCTTCCAACAAGTCTAAAAAGTAACTTACAATAACATCAAGTGCTTTAATTTACTGCGATTCCAACCTCGCTGTGATGTTGCAAAGTTATGCAAGTCAATACTCACTGTTCCATTAACGGAGATGACAAACCAATTGCTTACGCGTCAAGGTCTCTAAACTTATCAGCGATAAATTACAGTGAGATTAAGAAGGGGAGTTAGTAATTATATTCGTTGTCACCAAGCGATATGTATCTTTTCCGTGGGGGATCCAAGAGGGAGAATTGGTGGCCGGTGCCCGCCTTTTAAGTTGAAGCTGAAATTTTTTTTTTATTGAGTACTTCAAAGACTCGAGTTTACTCGAAAAATTTCCAGTTTTTCCCGTTTTTATCGACATTTGAAGTTATCGAGATTCGCTCCTGCCATTTGGTCGCAAGTTTACGCTCCAGCTGAGCATTTTGCGTCAGACAAGACGTGTATACTCCACTTGAACCCTGATCCCATTTTCTTTCCTCGTAGTGCTATGACACCGGATTCAAGCATTCCGTAGGCGTACTCAAGGCTGACGCTTTGCCCAAGCTACCATTAAAGTACAACAGAGTTGCAAACTTAATTGTCTGAGGAAATATTTTACGCGGCAAGGCACATACTCAATACGCCTGGCATCAGTCGAAGATATTGCCCGAGGAACTGTGAAAAATATGATGCTGACATCAGCATAACTCTCACGCTGCATGTGTCACTTAATAGACCTTTAACCATATCTACTGGACAAACAAGTTTTCATTTGAACAAGGTTGCTTTATGTATGGCATGAGAACCATCATTCCTCCCGCCTTACAACCATAACCGTGGTCATGGCCAGCAGCTCAATGGCATCCTCATACACACCGACTTTACCATTCCTTCAATCTCATCACTACCTCATACTTGTGAATGTACCTTCTTAGAGGCCCAAGATAGTTAGTACTCTCAAATGTACCACTTCAGAAAGTACAATAAAGCGTTGCGCAAAGTCTTTGGAAGATTCGGGCTCCTGACACAAGTGGTCAGTGACAGTTGACCTCCATTTCTGTTCGTTGAATACGACGATTTCCTGCGTCATAACGGCATGTATTGATTTCGTACTACATCCTTAATCCAAGGGATTACGCTTGCATTGCTCAAAATCGGATACTGATCGATAACAAAGTCACGAAGATGCAGAAGATACAAAAGCAACAAAGATACAGAAGTTCGAATTCTTGCTTTCCTATTGGAGCACACCACACGGTTCAGGAGGAACCTCTACGTCAAAGCTATTCTTGCAGCGAGAGCTACGAACAAGACAACATTGGCTAAACCAGATCTTCTCAGTTACGTGGCTAACCCTCCAAGGAAGGTAAACCTCAATCATGACAAACGCGCAAAGCTTAGACAACTGACTGTTGGCGATAAATTCCTACCTCGTGACTATTTCACAACCCGAAAGTGGCAATTTGGTACAGTCTAGGGGCACGACTCTCCACATTCATATCAAGTTCAGTTGGATGATGGACGAGTTAGGAGATTCATGGTGGATGATGTTCTTGCCAACAATACTAACACTAGTTATATGAATTAACTCTCACTACTATTGGAAGGAAACTGTTTCACCATGCACTTACTTTTGCGCAGATATGACAACAATGGAACATTTTTACATCTCACATGTAGTCTAGCCCTTTTTGGTTATTACAGTGAGCTTGTACCCACTTCTTCGCTAATTTTTTTTTCTCTTCTTTTTAGTCAGAACAATAATAAGTTCAGGTTCAAGTTCTACCAGCTTGGCTTACTGTCGTTGTGAGCATTTATTTCAATATTTCGTAAACAACAGAGACAAATGTATCCCAAAATTTTTTGACAAACTTGCGACTGATGAGGGCTTTCGTTTTATCGAGGAAGGGAGAATTTGGCAATTTTACAATTAATTTTACTGGCCAGTAAGCCTCACAATGTAAATTATATTGAATTTTGGACACTTAACGTGTACACAACTGAAGCTTATCTTCGAAATGATATAAACTTACGCGAAAATCAAAACAACGTTATGAAAGGAGGGAGCACATTGCTTTTCTTAAGAATTATTCCCCTGCTCTTTTAATCTTCCTGGAATGCGAATGTACAAAGGCTCGAACTCCAGTTATTTCGGTCTAGGGACCACGGTGATCAATTTGAGTGGTTCCTAAGAAGGTAGCTTTTAGTTGTCGCTCCTGCCGAAGGACTAAGCCTAGCTTGCAATCCCTGTAAATAAGCTGGTAATTAACTAAGAATTAACAAATGAACTATGAGTAATAAAAAACACATCAACGTCCTAGGGACGACAAGGAAGTTAGCTACTTGTTATTTTTAACGATTTATCAACTTATCCACTGATTTAACTTATTTTTGTCTTCATGCTTAGCGAATACATACTTCTATTGCCCTGGGGTCTCTAACGGTTTCTCCCATTGCTGGTTGACTGATCGTCGTTAAAAATTTGGCATGTTGATTGTCCTTCAGAGTTTTAATTGATTAACTTCCGTTATTATGTAGATGATTGCTTCGCGCTCTTCCGTTATTTTTATTATGTTCGTCTCTTCCAAAGAATATCTCAACTCACATGATTCAAATATTTCTTTTATCTGTGAGCCCGAAATCAACTTTATACTTTCTCTCTCTTTGATAATCATAGTCATAGAACGCTCTAATGGTTTCTGCACCTCGGTTTTTTCGGAAACCTAAATTCACAGAGATATTTACAAATTTGTTAGTTTATTACCCTTATTGTATAAATCTGGTCTCGCCTACACTCGTTTGACTGACATTTTAAAATCTACTCTTTTTTTCAAAAGAAAATAGTTATTCAGACGTTTTCCTTTATTTCTAGGGTTTGATTGTTTCCGGATAAATTATTTGTCGCTCCATCTCAACGAGAAAATCTCTCTAGTAAAACTTGTAGACTTTACTCTCCCATTCACAATATCACATTCTTTGCAAATATATACTGTCACTTTCCCATACCTTTCACTTCGTGTTATTTGTAAAATCGGCAAACGTCTATCTAGCTTCTTTATTTTCAAGGATTCCATTTCCAAGTTGGTGAGAACAGGTATTGTCTACAAGCACATGTATCAATGCTGCGGAGAACTGTATTTAAGTCAAACCCTAACCAAAACCTCCATACGCACATCTCAGAACACACGGGAATCTATACTGAGCCAGGGAAAAGATCATCTCGGAATATTCTCAGACATTTACACAACGCTGTCCACCCAATCGCTCCTGCCAATATCTGTTTATTCTAAATGTAAGAAGACATCTCAGTCATTTATTTCCTTTTTCCATTTTACGTAGTATCCCTTTGCCTTGAATAATTTCTATCTGGGTCTGCAACATGTTCAAGTACTTCAATCCATTGTTTAAGCATAACAGTTTGGTGACCATCTGATTTGTTATACAACCGATGACCATTTGGTTAGTGTAACCATTATGACCGTTATGTAATTTTACATTTAATGTAATAGTTTGTATCTATCCTTGAATCTCATAAATCTATGTTTTTACACATTTCCGTTATTTGTTTAAAAATCGTATCGCTAATTACTATTTAAAATTTGACAGTTTATAATTCTGTATTGTTAGAATTTCAATTGTAGTATATCATACTGTTAACTATGTTATTATTTATACGTAAAGCAAGCTGCTAGTTCTGACAAAATTTCAACTAAATTTCTTAAAATTTCTTCTGGGATAATTAATAATGCCATTTCTTTAGACTAATTTTAGGAATCTATCATCGACCGTGCATGCAATGGCATTTTCCTTCTGAGTGGATCAATGCCCAAGTATTACCTTCAGATATTTCTGGATGTAAGGATCGGAAACGGAAATTTCTACCTAAAACAGACTTTATCAACCTTTCCTATAAATATTTAAGTTGTACTTTTATGTTTCATGCACCTTCAGCTAATGATGTTCAAACGAATTTTTAAATGGGCATATAAGTAAAGGATATGCGACCAGTAGGTCGCCATCAAATACAGCTAACAGATGGTTGGTTGATACGGAAGACGGTCTAATTGATGTGGTATCCTAATTTTTAAAATGGAACGTTGGTAGGTGTGGTTGAATCATATCGAGCATAACGGGTGCAGATCTTCATACGAGTAAACTCAATCTACAGAGCGTAGAGAGTGTAGGTGTTTGCAAGCTTGGATATAAACAACGAAAGGCTCGTTCTTCAAGCTTTATGAAAACTCAGAAAAGTTGTGAGTTCCCGAGCGGGAATCGAACCCGCGATCTACATATGTAGATCGCATTACAGGCATGTCTCAGCTTTCAACTGTGAAAGCAGCATGTCAAACAAAGGACCCAGGTCCCAGATTTAACTCAGATTTGTTGTCGAGCCATCATGGTCTAGTGGTAAAACAACCGTACCGGCAATCGGGAGACGCGGGTTCGATTCCCGTTGGGGAACTCGCAACTTTTCTAGGTGCAAATCTTGTCCACCACAGACGTCAAATGTTGATCCAATTCTATTCTTACTTTATACGATTTATTGGAAGGCATAAATTTGAGGGGGTGCACTACTTAAAAATATTTTCTTTATAATTATGAATTAATTTTTTTTATTTTTTCACAATTAAGAGCTCACCTATTTGCTGCAAATCAATTGTATGTTCCACGATGCTCGAAGTTGTACTAATTGTGCACCTGTATTTGCCAAAGTCTCTCTTCGACAAAGGAATAAAGGAGTAGGATGTTTTATTCGATTCCCATGTGATACCTCGGGTAATGTCCTTATCTTCAGTAACAAAATACCACTCGTAAGCAGTGTCCATATAAACTTTCCTGTGTATCGCACAGGTCAGAACGGTTGTTCTACTTACCCACGATTGCACGATAGAGTCGGATTCCTTTTTATTGAGCTTTATATCTGGTTTAAAAATGACACATATGATTGAAAAAACGCTTGTATTAATCCTGAAGAATTTTCCTCATTAACTCTGAGCAGGTAATTTTATGGGATGTAGAAAATTGAACATGTTTTTTGAAATATAAACTAACAAGAAGTAAATAACATAGCAATATAGAAAACGTGAGATGGGACAGAACTCTTTCCAAAATTTTGCATGTGAGCGGCTTTAGAAAGAAAATCAGTTTAGAGTCCACAATCGAAACCGTTTCCCCGAGAAATATTAATAGTACTCTGTTGAAGTTGGTTTTGTTTTCACTTTCTAATTAGATATCTAATTAGAAAGTGAAAACACCAATTAGATATCTAATTAGATATCAATATAGCTATTTTTATCAAGTTGCATAATTCTTACCGATACTTTGTATATTTTTCTTCTATATCGATCTTAAAGGCCTGCTTTTTTTTAAAATTTTTATCCAAATTTGCTATCCATTTATTTTGGATTGTCAATGTTATTCAAATTCATCCTGGTAATGAGTTCCTTTTATTCGGGAAAACGCGTTATTGTATTTAGTTAATATGCTTCTAAAAATAATGAGGCTACATCCTCAAGAACTGTAAGCATGTTCTAAACATTTCCCTTTTTCTGGTGCTCTTTTGATTAAGAAGGACGTCTAGATTTTATCATATATCTATACCTCGCATAAATGAATTTGTATGAAAAAAGATTGGTTGTGTGTTATACATAGTTACTCAGCTCAACGGTTTACTTACCGATAACTTTTACATCTGACGTATTTGATACAACGTCTTCAATACCCTCAAGGTCAAGTTGAATTCCATAAACGGCACTGTCCTCTACATTAGCTTCAGTTATACGACAATGCATTGACCAAACCTGCTTTTCTGAGCTAAACTTGCAGCTTGTACGGCTTCTTTTATCATCATCTAGGGAAGGATTTTTTTCAGGAACTCCACCATTATTGTGCTTTTTTCTTATTATGTTAGTATGTGTTTGACGATTTTCTACCACATAAACGGAGTACCAGGATGTAACTTTTAATTTCTTGTTTGGTTCAACGCGATAGCGCCACAGCAAATCAATGGTGTTTCCTGTTAGCACCTTAATCATTGGAGGGGGACAGTTAAGGATTGTCACTTTGTGAGAGTTGCTGTACATTTTACCTAGACAGAAAGGTTAGTACTGAATGTTCAGTAAATCGCATTCAAATATCGAAACAGAAGTATACAAATATCATGTTTGCTAACTCAGAGGTTATTTAATCATATACCATGAGACGAGTCCACCGAAATCACGATGACTGCAGCCATCACATTGAATGTTGTCAATATTAAATGCCTTTTCGCCATATTAAGTGAAGTACTTGATCTTCCAACGCTTTCTAAGTTTTCAGGAAGTGATTGTACCAAAGGAAATGCACGAATGGCGCTCAGAGTGTCTCTGTTGAAACTCATCCACCCAGATACGGTTTGTCGTCGTTCCAGCTGTGTTTAAGACCTCAAACGGTTTCACACAGCGCCGCAAAACCGAATCTAATTCTGGCGAGTAGGATACGACTGTTGTACGTGTCTAGAGGATTTAATTACCAAATCTTTACTGTATAATCCTCTTCTCGGATATTTTTCACGCCGACCAATACGTTTCTACAGATGTAAATATGACGTGTGTAACTTTAATTAGCATCTGATGGATTGTTCATTGATCTGGTTACAAAGGAGACAGTCAATGAAGCCAATATTTTTTAGGTCACACAATGTAAAGGTGTGCGTCTGCTTGTTCAAGCTTCAAAGGAAAACATTCGTTTTAAAGCATGCGCATATATAGTTAGCACTATTTTCCGTTTCATTTCACATATTTTATTCCATTACAATCAAGTTAATCGAGTTTGAAATTACAAAAAATAGGGAAACATTAAGTTCTACGAAATAAGTGTTACGATCGAAATTGATTTTAGAAACGAACAAATTTCTCAAATATTTTCCCCGTGGTAGAGTTTTAATGTATCAGGCTGCGCATGCGGTGAATATTTAAAAACGCTCCGGGACAAACAATATTCTATCCTAGGAGGTTAAATAAAATTGAGACAAACTAAGCAAACGCACAGTGAGCTTTTTAATAAAAATCTCTGTCGATCAAATGTGATTTTTGATCAACCTAAATTGAGTAACAATGATACCTTACCATGGAAGCGACCAGATACGACTCTCATGCATTCAGATATCTTTGATGCTTTATATTTTTGTCAAGATTAAATTCACCTAAAGGGCACAAACCCAGTCGGTAATTAGGTAGAATCGGTTTGATGTAGTGACAAACCGGGTCTTAATCAGACTTTCTCATTTATAAATTATGAAATTCTCGTCTTAAGCTAGGTTTTGCAGTTGCGAGACATAGAAAGCCTGACAGGATATAAACCACGATTGTCTTTTGATATAAAAGATGTAACTTTAATAAATCGAAGTTGATGAAGAAAAATAATTTCGCTATCTAACCGCGAATTTAGACGACACGCGAGGTATTTATGTCCCAAATACAACGGCTGAGAAAGTCTTCAGCAACTCAGAGAAATGAAAAGGGAATACATTCAGTTACTTTACCCAACAAATATGTTAATAGTCTAAAATGAGTCTTTGGAAGTTTTCAAGTGCGGAAATTGTTGGCTTGGAGGCAAGGCAACAAGATACTGTTCTGTGAAGTAGAAATTATTATCAAAATGAATACATGATACGAATTCTTTTGCCTTTAAGACACATTCTGTGTTTCTTTACTATCATATACTAAATTACATAAATTTTTGACGCAGTCTAAAGTTTGGCTTTCTGTGGGAAAGCAACCTAGCTCTAATTAAATTCTTTCTGGATGCCTTAGTGAAACCACAACGAGCTTTTATGTCCGCCGTAAATGCTACTCATGCGACATACTGCAACAGAGTGAGGCGTGATATTTGCTATTATGATTCATGAAATTTGACTGGATAAATAAAGAGTACCAAAACATTCTAACATTGAACTGAAATTGTAAAATTGGTGCAATACTCTTATACTCGTATACGAGCTAAGAAATTAAGATAATCAATGGTTATCACATAAATTTAGTAGCCAATTTTGAAGGAATTAGCGAAAATTTATACGAAGAAATAAGTTGCTGAGGGATCATACCATTTTCCCTATTTGAATGAACATTGGAAACTTCGTTCTTAAGTTCAAGATTTCATCAGTTATTTTTTCAACAGCTTGGTTTCTGGCACTATAAGGTAAGACCAAAGTGCACTCTTGATTACTTTCTATTTCCATCCATGGATATGATCGTTACTTAATTAGTGTTCAAACTGTCATAGATTTGTGTTTCCTTTTCTCAAAATCGTCCACAGAGAAGATTGGTGAACGCTGAAAATTTGTTACCGACAACTAAGATGAGCCTTTGTACTGTATATGAAGTACAGCCAATAAACAAGCAAAAAATGTTATTGAAAGTTGGTCGTCCAGGTTAGTGTAGTCTTGAGAAAGACTTTTGGTAGAAGTGACTGACGTTTCGACAGCCTTAGCGGCTTTCAT
>JBAHVQ010153804.1:0-23284 GCA_036872915.1 Nanipora kamurai | reverse complement strand
ACCTTAAGGGAAACAAAAATTGCTTCGAGTTAGCGGAAGGTTCGAGTTATCGAGGGTTCGAGTTACCGAGGGTAAAACTACTGTAAATGTTTTGCAGAAATCAAGACGAAATCAATTTTGGTTGGAGTTAGCGCGAGGTTCGAGTTAGCGAGGGTTCGAGTTACCGGGAGTCGACTATAATTGGGAAATATGATCGTCAAAAATTTGAATGCGTAAGGTTTTTAAGCTAATCGCCCTTTGAACAACCGGGCCAGATAAATAGCTCAATATGTCATTTAAAGATAAATTTTCTGTGCATCTTAGGTGATCTCATATTAAACCAAAGATTCTTTTGCATTACGAGGACGAGGACGAGGTGTGTGATCTGCCCAATAAATTCTTATGAAAGAAGAGATACCATTGTGTATAAGTTCTATTCGTGATGATTTCTACTAACCAGCTAGGCCAGCTGGTTTAGAACGACATACGTACCTCCGGTACTTTCGATGATCGTTTCTGTACTAGTTGAAGTTACGTATTTAAGACGATTATTTTTTAAGAGACATTGCATTTTAACCTTTAGCAAAAGCTGAGTTGATAACAGAAGAAATTACCAAGGGCTTATATCTCCCATTGCTGAAGTCGCTGTAGACTCTATGGCCAAACGCATAAATTTGAGATCTGATTTAGATTCGCGTACAGGCTAGTCTGTCGACGTTTCACAGCAGGAATCGAGAACTGATTTTATTGTTTTAACATTTTAGATCATTTTTAAACCTTTTACCTTTATATCATGGATACTGACCCCTTCGATAACAATTTTAGGTATCTACAAGTTTCTATAAATCAGAGTGGAAATATCATTACATAGCTGATGTAGGAAAATTAACTTGGGCAGAGAATAATATTGTTAGAAACATGTCACTCCAAGTATTGGACCATACCGGACAAGTAGAAAAAACTCTACTTAACTCGGCTGGGATTCAAACCCGCCACCTTCAGTAGAGCGTCGGACTGGGAAATCGAAGGTCGCGGATTCGAATCCCAGGCGGGCAAAGTAGAGTTTTCTCTACTTCTCCGGTATGGTTCGTCACTCTGAGTGACATGTTTCTAACATTATTATATCATTAAATTACAATTAATTACAAATTTACATATGCAACTAAATTTTGAAAAATATTGAATTTATTGAATATGGTTTGATAAGGTTTCAACAAAGTTTTAAAGGAGGCTATTGATAGTTCTGAAGATTGGATTATTATCTGCATACCATCTGCCATCATCCAATTAAAATGGACGAAATACAGCAAGAAACAATGTAAGAAAAATTCCAGTAACATAGAATTACTAAGAAAATCTAAACCTTTTCTATCACAAAATCTACTCTTAACTATGTAGAATTCACTAGTACTTCCTCACATCAATTATTGCCCTACGATTTGGCATGATGGTAATGTAACTCATATCAACAAATTGCTCAATCTAAAAAAGAGAGCTGCGTGTTTAATAACTAACTCGAACTACGGTATTAGATTCTCTGAAATATTTGAAACATTCAAACGGAAGCCCGTGAAACTAAGTTAGATATGCGTGAGTTTGACTATGACGTTCAAGGCCCTAAAAGATATGACACTAGATTACTTAACTCTGTTTTTCCATGTCTCAAACGATAACAATTTCCAACTACGTAGCAATAACCTAAAACTCGGTTTTCCTAATCCTAGAATAAACTTTCTAAATAACAGTTTTCTATATCGAGGAGTTGCGAGTTAGAATAAGATACTTGTAGATTTATTACAAATAATCCAATCTTCTGAACTATCAATAGTCTCCTTTAAAACTTAACTGAAACCTTATCAAACCATATTCAATAGATTCAATATTTTTCAAAATTTAGCGGCATATGTAAACTTGTAATTAATTGTAATTTAGGATTAATTATTAGGAAGCTTTAACGAAAAGCCTCATCAACTGTTTATGAAAGTATCATAGAGTTTTTCTTCATGTTTCTCTATGTATTGACTATTTGTATATTATGTATATCTTGAATTTTGGGACACACGGCTCTTTGATAATCATGTTAATGAAAGGCTACTACATTTAAATCTGTTTAAATAATAATAATGATAATGATAATATTTTTAATTTAATGTAGATTAAATTACTTGTTGAGACTGCAGTTAGCAGTACATCTCAGGTGATAGATCTTTAGATCCTGTCAACTACGATATTGTACAAATAGTAATGTTCGCTCTTCCATCTAAGTCCAATGTAGCTCAATGGTTAGACTACCTCACTTGTGACCACAAGGTTACGATTTCGATTCCCATCAGAAGCTTAGAAAACTTTTCGGAGTTTATAAACTTGACGAGCATTTTTCGAGCAAAATTCTTTGAAATTCGCTGAAAATTCAGCAAGTTCGCCGAAATTGTTGAAAAGCTCTCGAGTGAAATTCGTTCATCGCTTGCAAACTTTATTGTATACAACCAATTAATAACAAATTTGAATTAACGTAAATTGCAGAATCTAAAGCTTTAATAGCAATATTTGAATAAAAAACAATAAAGCCTCAGGCTTGGATAAAATATCTCCCCAGTTCTTACGGACTATGTGAGGTTATCGTTCTTACTCAAACATGTATATTCAACCAATCTTCCGATCAGGGTTTCTCTAATAATATTGGTCTCCACCTGGTGAGCCTCCGATTTATAAATCAGGATATAAGCCTGATCGTAGTAATTAATTGCCAACTCATCAATTTTATCAATTAATGGTAGTCAAAACTTGGGGAAAATTGTAATTAAATTACCAGTCATCTCAATCTACTCTTAATAGCCTTTAAAGTCAGTTTCAGTTTAGTTTTAGAAATGCGCATTCCACTGCTGCATTAGTGCGTTAGAATTACCGAGAACCGAGGCTTTTAGACATATACAGCCCAGGGGCCGAAGAAGGCTTTATTCGATTATGCTAGGAAACGATGGAAAAGGTTCGGAAAATAAAAGAGGGAGAATAAAAATTAGAAAGTTCACTGAAAATTGTTTCGAATTGAAGAAAGTTGCCACTAAATTTTGAGCGACCGCTCTTAAAAACAAAGAATGAAACGTATGAGTGACGTCCAATTATGCAGTATTTGTCTTCACCTTTTCCTGGAAGAGTCCATAGTCTTCCATGATTTTGCTTTACTCTGACTAACACCAGACGATTGTAATCGATACATCATGTAAGCAAAGGATTAACCCTTAAGGGGCGAACTGGATTATATCGACCACTTGCGCTCATATGGTAGTCGATCCATCTGGAAGACAGCTTCAAAGTTCCGACATTCAACATATCAAATAACTTACGAAAATTTTTTGTTTATGACCATTTTTCGTCCAACAGGATAATCAGTGCAAGTGGTCCATAAGACCCGATGTTTGTTTTTCGGGTTTTATCCGTAACGAATATAAAAGTTAAGTTACCAAGCGCAAGTTAAAATTTGTTAGTTATAACACAACGTCTACGGCAACTTGTACGGGACGTCTTAATGCAATAGAAATTTTCGTTCGAAACAAAAGGAATGCATAATTTGTAGTCCCAAGAGTGCTTCGTAGTTCTACTCAGTGCGTCATTTGGAGCATTATCACGATTTCACGACTACGTTGGCACACAGTACGTAAAATGTTGTCACTCGTTTAAATGTTAAAAATTGACTAGAACCGCTTTGAAGATTTTCAAAGGTATAAAAAAACCATCAACAACTCATTAAAACTGTTATAATTGTTTAAATTAAGAACAATTCGGCACTAGGCCGTTCACGGACAGACGGGATGTTCTTGTTGTTGTGGGTTTTGTGCTCGAGTGTAGTCCAACCAGCACTATACGACATTGTCTGTTTTTTTGCAAATACAACATATAAAAAAACCGCTTGAACGGAACTTAACATTGGCGACGAGGTATAAGCTGAACCTAGGAAATATAGACACGTACAATTTGCGAAAATTTGAAAACAAAAGATGACCGAGGACGAATCAAGTCAAGGAATTCCGACGACGGTACGCGTTATAACTGAAATCCGAAATCTGCGATCACCAGCTTTTATCACTCAGGATGAACCGTGTACTACGGGAAATGCATGGGAAGAATGGTTGGAGGGCATTGAACGAGAATTCCGATATTTTAAAATCACGGATCCACTCGATAAAAAGGATGCACTCATCATTTATGGCGTGAAGGAAGTGGCTAAACTAGAAAAGACCCTGCCAAATCCGGAATCAGGTGACCCATATGAGAAATTGCGAACAAAATTAAATGATCATTACTTACCGAAGAAGAATAAGCATTATGCCAGATATCAATTCCTAAAGCTGAGACCAAACCCTGGAGAATCGACGAGCAACTACGCTGCACGACTTCTTGAAAAAGCCAGAGATTGCGAATTCGACGATACTCAAGACGACAGAGCCTTGGAACACGTAATCCAAACAATCGCTAACAAAACACTGATACAGAAATCGATCAATAAGGGATGGGATTTAACGCAATTTTTAATCGAAGCAACCCAACTGGAAAATATCAAGCGACAAGTCAGCGATATAATATCCCCGGAAACGGAAGCGGCCACAAGAGCTAACCGACTGGCACAGAAAGCCCTAACTGATGTGGGAGATATAAATCGAATACAATCATCCGAACAACAAAACCAAGCCCATTCCCATAGAATTTGCTAGAATCAGGAGCAGAAAATGCGGGATAAAAACAACCTGCCACCGCGTCAATGTCAATATTGGGGATATAGCCACCAGAAAGGAGGCAACTGCCCAGATTTTGGGAAGAGATGCAGGAAAAGCAACTGGGAAAACAATTTCTCATCAGTGTGTAGATAATCAGCCAACCCTAAAACCTCCTACCCAAAGAAAACAACCAGAGCAAGCAACCAAAGCGGACGGGTCAAACGCACTACCGAGGATGACTCATCTGTCAGCTCAGATGACGAATACTTTATCCAAGCCGTCACAAACAGTTTTCAAGCCAATAAGATCACAGGAGCACAAAAACAGAAGCGAACTGTGACTGTACAATTAAACGACGTCAATATTTGCATGGAACCAGACAGTGTAGCCGAGGTCAACCTAATGGACGAACATCAATTCCAAGCATTATTGCACCGGACCAACCATAAACCGATACTAGAGCGCTGCCAGATCAAACTCAACACCTTGCAACATCCTCTCCGTATAAAAGGAAAATTTGAAACGATCCGCAATCCCACCTGTGGAAAACCTGCAATGGCTATTGTCGTAAAAGGAAGAATCAATTCCCGGCCACTGCTCAGCAAAGCTACACTCATCAACCTAGGAATGTTGAAGATCCAACCTGATGGAGGACTAACCACTCCAAACCCCATGCGTAAAAAGGATGACGAGCCCAAGACCATCAAGGAAACAAAGACCCTCGAGCAGCAAAACATGGAGAGCATCATTAGCAAGTATGACCACGTATTTCAAGGAATTGGTAGAATTAGGGACAAGAAGAATAACAGAGAAATACACGGACAATTCCATATGAAACCAGAGGCGATCCTAGTTGCCCATAAACCACGGCCTATAGCCTACCACCTCCAAAAGCCCCTGAATAAAATGGCTGCAACAAGGAGTTGACGAAGACATCTTTGAGCGAGTTCCTGAGGATGAACCAATAACGTGGTGCTCCCCACTGGTAATACAACCCAAGCCGAGATTCGCAAAGACACCCAAAGAAGAATTGGGTCCACATATGATCAGAGCAAGTGTTGACCTTCGCATTCCCAACAAGCATATGGAACGAAGCCGGGTAACCCAAACACCCACCGTCGAAGATTTTACCCACCGATTTCATGACTGCAGTATTTGGACAAATATGGACCTCCGTCAAGGATACCACCAGCTCACCCTCGACCCAGCATCACGAGCAGTCGCCACCTTTGCCACGCCTTGGGGGAACTACCGAACGAAACGATTAATTTTCGGGCCAAAGCGTCGCAAGACCTATTCGACGAGGCAATGCAACGAATCTTCGGTGACATTCCCAGATGCCTCAACCAGAGGGATGACATATTAATAGGTGCACGAAATTGGTCCGAACACAATGCCACACTTGAAGCCGTACTGCAGAAAGCTGACGATTATGGAATCACATTAAACAAGACCAAATGCGAGTTTGGACAGGAGGAACAGGAATCCTATGGCTTTCGATTCAGCAAAAACGAACTGACACCCATGCCAGACAAAGTGAAGGCTGTTCAGGAATGCACGCCACCAACATCGAAGTCAAAAGTACGAAGTTTCCTGGGCATGACCGGATACTTGGCGTAATTCATCCCCCGTTACGCCTCCCTGACGCGACAACTCAGGGAATTAACCCGTAACCAGACGAAATTCCATTGGGGATCTGAAGAAAAAACGCATTCGACAAACTCAAGCACAGCATTTCCAACGGTGACACCATAGCTTTTTTCAACCCCGCACGACCGACCATGGTGAGAACAGAAGCTAGCTATAATAAAGGCCTATCAGCGGGCCTGTTTCAACGCACTGAAAAAGGATGGCAACCTGTTCATTTCATCAGCCGCACCCTAACTGACGTCGAGCGACGGTACAGCCAAACTGAGAAGGATGCGCTATGCGTGAAATGGGCGAAAAATTGGTTCAGCATTTATCTTATGGGAGCGCCCAGATTCACTATTGTTACAGCGCATAAGCCTTTACTCCCCTTATTTACCAAAGCAACAGCGAAACTTCCACCGCGCATTGAGAAATGGGTCATGGACATGCAGGATGTCGACTACGAAATGCGATATGAACCAGGAAAGGATGAGGCTGACCCTTTGGACTTTCTTTCGCGACATTCTCTCCCTGAAGCAGAAGAAGACGAAACCGAAGAAATGATCAAGAGTATCACAGCAGCAGAACCTGCCATTGTTGTGTGCAAAATCAGAGCTGCAACAACGAAAAACAACACTCTCCAAGAGTTCAGTCAGATCATACGCGAAGGAAATTGGATGGAGTACAGAAGAGACCCGGATATTTCACCTTTCTTTGCAATCAAAGACGAGTTATACGAAGCCAAAGGTCTTCTCTACCGAATGAACCAAATTGTCATTCCCGACAGCCTGCAGCAGAAGATTGTCAAAATCGCCCACGGGATGGGACACTTCGGGAAAACCAAAATCAATCAGATGCTCAGAGCTAAATACTGGTTCGGTTCCCAACGATGAACACGATCATTGACCAGCTTATCGGACGCTGTTTTGACTGCATAGTCGCGACCAAACAGCACACAGAGGACCCCATCAAGCTAACCGTTATCCCAAAGAAAGCATGGGAAGAAATCGCTATCGACTTTGGTGGACCGTACCCAGACGGACCCCATAACCTAGTTGCTATCGACAAAAGAACCCGATACCCCGAAATAGAAGTCACCTACTCAACGTCATGTAAACCAACTCAAGCAAAATTGAAACGAATGTTTGCGCATCATGGTGTCCCACAGCGCATAGACTCAGACAACGGACCACCGTTTAATTCCGACGAATTCGCACAGTTCGCCGAACGGGAAGGATTTACGCACCACTGCATAACACCGGAGCACCCCAGATTTAATGGCGCGGCCAAAAGATTCGTGCAAACCCTCAATAAAACCGAACAGATTGCACATTTACAAGGAAAGCGGGCATCAGAGAGAGATCTTGCAATACAAGATATGCTAATAGCCTATAGAGACACCCCTCACCCAGCTACAGGTGTCACCCCGTATGAAGCCATGCACGGAAGACCCATTCGCACCCGTCTCGATCATGAAGCAGGAAAAGAAAAGAACGAAAAGGAAAAAGACAAAAACATTGATAAGCGAGACGCAGAATACAAGAAACGCATGACACAACAGAAACGAAATGTAAAGGGGCACCAATTTGCCTTGAAGGACTACGTGCTACTGAAGCAGAAGAATATTAATAAATGGAGGACAGCGTTCGAGCCGACGTTTTATATCATCACAAAGATTCGAGGGTCATCAATCACTATCAAACATGTCAAAGACGGACGAGAAATATGCCGTGACGCTAGTCCATTCTCGACTCCCTCTATAAAGTTAGCATACTGGAGCGCGCAATGCATTGTGGTTCTAGTGGAATCAAAACCTACAAAATGGCGGACTGTTTACCGGGAAGTTGTTCGTCGAATTCTTTGACTGATGTCTCTCCTGAACCTAGCTCTTCTAAGAGCTTTAGTACGGTTCAGAAAGAGCTCGATAAGACATCAGAGATTTCATATGCGGATTCAGCCAGCAAAAGCGTTGAAAATAGTTCCTAAAGAGACCCACTTCGTGATATGAATAGCAAATTTTCAAGTCCTGATAGTGCAGCTTGTGGTGGGGTAAAAGGCTTAAAAACATACCTCCATTTGGTGAAAAACAAATTGACAATCAACTGATCTATAATTCGAAGACAATGCCTGATTTAAAAGCCTCATTGGCATACAGACACAAAATTCATGGTTACAAACTTTGGAAAGAAAGGTACGTTAAAAAAATTTACACTAGAGCTGACGTTCTCTCTGGAGCTAAACGGCCTTTTCTAGTAAAAGCTAATGTTTCTGCTTCAATGAAGCAGCAGAACTATTTGGTCTACTGTCATCTAGACAAGTTATCTGGTGAAGTGGTGTTTGATAAATGCTACTGTAAAGCTGGACAAGGTGGTTGCTGTAAACACGTTGCAGCACTGTTGTATGCTTTGCTCGACTACAAAAATCTCGAATTAACAGAAGTCCCAGATGATGTGACTTGTACTCAAGTGCTGCAGCAATGGAGTATTCCATCTAACTCTGGTATGACAAAGGCAGTTAAGTTTGAAGAAATGACTTTTGAGAAAGCTGATTATGCAAGAGACAAAGAAAACAAAAGAAAGCGTCCATTGGTTCAAGGAAAACGAGGAAATTATTGTTCTACTCCACCATATGCAAAGAAGGTACTATATTTTTTAAGACATTTCTTTTTTTAATTGGTGTATACATATTTTATCATAAAGTGAATAAGAAATGGGCATTGCCAAAAATGTTTTGTTGTTTCAAGTCCATTGACTTCCTTCAAAGTGCTGATTGTGGTTCTCATTGGTTTGTTTGATATTTTTATATTCTTAGGTCGAAAAAGATGAAATAAAAGCCTTATGTACATCTCTACAAGAAAATGGTAAAGCTTCATTATTATGTGCAACATTGATTGGTAATAACTTTGAACCAAACACCAATTTTGAAACCAGCTGTACAGCCCAAAAGAAAAATCCAACAAAATCTGGTGATAGTTTTAAAAGAGATGTAATATTCAGTGAAAATATGCCACAGTCAGGTGTTGAGCTTAATCTTTCACCTGACACTATACAACGTATCAATGAAAATGTTGGTGTTAACCCATATTTTGTTAAGGTCAGCAGCCATTGATAATGGAAATTCCATTTTCAAAATTCTAAAGCATTTGATTCTGCGAATTGCTCGCTCCACATGTATTCTGAGTGCTGTAATCCTTCTTGTTTCCGTTTCCTCCTCAAGTGACAGATGGTCATTCTCTCTAAGAAAAGATGGGATATTAAGGGAAACATTCTTAGGCAGTACATCCTCAATGTCCACCATGATGTTATCACCCTCTTCAAGTATAGACAGTATTCCACAGTTTTTAGTTGCCTCCTTATCACTTGTTCTCCCTGAATAAAGATCAGAAACAAATGTAATAAATTCCAGATTGTGCAATACCTACTAGTCCCTTAGCAGTGTTATGATGTTTATAATTTGAGTATGGCTTGCTCTGTGATCTCAGAGAGCTTGGCATTTCAATAAACAGTTCAGTACAATCTATTATGACTCTTGTTTTAGGATAGGTATCCTTAAAGCTCTCAGGCATTGTTTCATTCACAACTTTCCTTGTGGGCCATATTGGATGGCTCCTAAATCTTGTGCGTAAAAAATCAAACCAAGTTATATAGATTCTAGAGACATGGGGTGTAGAAATTCCAACTCTACATGCTAAATCTTCCACAGGTAAACCACATCTTAGCCTTGCAAGAACCACAAAAAATTCATTTTCTGTGGTAAGTGCTCGTTTTCCTCCTCGTTTTGTCTTATCATGGCTTGTTAGTCGTTCTGGGTTAGTATTAGAGTCATAATAAATCAGATCTTGTACTGCTGGACCAAAAGATTCAAGAATACTTTTAAAGAACGTATAGTCTTCAAGTCCAGTATAAAATTTGAACAGATACGCATCATTTTAAATCTTTCTGTTGTAAATGATTTCTTGAAGATTTCCTTTTCTAGATCCTTAATTTGACTCTCATAACGTTCCTTTAAAGAAATTAGCTCCTTTTGTAATTCCAAAATTCGTAAGTTTAATTCTTCAATTTTTTTTCTCGCAATCTACATGTTCATTTTCTTCTGAGGTGCAGTCAATATTGCTGCTTTCATTTAAGCCCGGGTTTAAGTGATTTTCAGTTGTTACTTCGAGATAGCTTTCACAGACAACTTGAGACAAATCCGTGTCTGTGTGCAAAGCTTCGCGATTCCTCGCACGTACAGTTGGGCGAGGTTTCGAGACCGTCGAACAGATTTTTTTTGGCACAGTAGTTGAAATGTTATTGTCGTATGTTTTGGTGCCACCAGGGAAATGGGCTGAACAAACACGATGGTGAGGGCCAGGTTTAAAGTTTTTACGATATATCAAGAGAATCCACTTCTTTCTTAATTGCTGTTTTTCTTGGCTTTTACCTTGGGGAAATCTATAAAAGTGTAAATCCGTGTTTTTCTTGTTGTTGTTATAGCATCCTGGTACACAGCAAGTGTATCCGCCTCGTTGCTTTAGATTTTGGCCCTTCAATCCATTTGATAACGATAATCCACCGTCAACTTTGTTGAAATAATCCGAAGATGTCTCTTCGAGCTCTTTCTGAACCGTGCTAAAGCTCTTAGAAGAGCTAGGTTCAGGAGAGACATCAGTCAAAGAATTCGACGAAGAACTTCCCGGTAAACAGTCCGCCATTTTGTAGGTTTTGATACCACCATAACCACAATGCACTGCGCACTCCAGTATGCTAATTTTATAGAGGGAGTCGAGAATTGAAACCAGCGAACTTTCTTTTTGGAGATGACAGATGTCTGATGGAAACTGCTGATAAAGAGGAAGAATCAACCTGGAATGAGGAAACAGGCGACGAAATCGCTAGTGAGGACGCAAACGATGAAATTGCTGATAGTAACGTTGAGCAAATGAGACCACTCGAAGACCAACACGAAGAAAATGCAGGAAACAATCTACCAGGAAGAGAACGCCGGTTGCCAGCGCGTCTCAGAAATTTTATCCTCTCATAATACGGGAAGTGAAACAGATACAAATACACACTAAAGCATTTACAAACTACTGCACATAATATATCATTATATAGTTATTACCAGGACAATTCACACACACATATATATATAGAGACCTAAAAAATCTCCTAAGAAATGGATATGTTATAATTGTTTAAATTAAGAACAATTCGGCACTAGGCCGTTCACGGACGGATGGGATGTTCTTGTTGTTATGGGTTTTGTGTTCGAGTGTAGTCCAACCAGCACTATACGACATTGTCTGTTTTTTTGGAAATACAACATATAAAAAACCGCTTGAACGGGACTTAACAAAAACGTCAATGATATATTGTTCCATTGAAATGCTTAAGATTAATGTACTTTGTTGAATGCCGTCACCGTACTAGCCTGTACTTAAACTCCCTGCTAAGACAATACTACTATTACGTCTATAAACAATACAATATCATGCCAAATACAAAGAAGGCATGCAAAAATTGGTTCCAAAAGAAATCTTTACGCCGTAATGACTGTTTTTACAACGTAGAAAAAACATTTTAACATATTAGAGATAACGCAGGACCAAGGTGGTCACAGAACGTCATCAAAGCTTAAGTTTATTCTCGCAAGAAACATGGCCGTGAAAGCTCTTTCTTTTCCGAAAAGAGACAACGTTTTCAATCCGTGTTATGATTTATATATAATTTTAAGTGTACTTCTATATCACCAGTTTCTATCGCTCTATATTGTCCAACTATAGTCGTAGTCCATTGTTGGAATCTTAAAATCCCCAGTGATTTTACTGGAGTAGAGTTTCTTTACAGTCCCAGGCACACACACACAAACACACACACATATACACACACACACACACACACACTGGTCCACCCTCACGTGGTCTCTTAGACTCTGGATGTGTTACTTTTCGTGACGTCGCTAAAAAGTCTAGTTGTCATTCATGTAGGAACCCTTTTCCTTTCTTCAATGGATAAGTCTCACAGAATCCCATACTAAATTGATTGACCTTTAAGATCTCCTAAATAATCGGTATCGAGAGGGTTAAATGACAACTTCTTGCTAATTTCGACAATATCCGCCGAAAAGTTTGCAGTGTTGTTCGCGGGCGTAGTACTTGAAAGATCATCACTGGCCTGCTTATGCATGGGCACCAACTGATAAAAAATGAGTTGAAGCCAAAGTAATGAGAATGCTGTAATATACATTCATACTACTTGTAGCAATACTGGTTAATAGAGCCGCACCCTTGATGCTATTTCACAATCAGCAGCATATACATCTACGGCACTATAACTTAGAACGGCATTGCTTATCATGAACCTTTACAATATTGCAGAGGGGGTTATTCAATCTTTTGAAATCAACGACAACGTTATGACAATTTGGAATCTTTTTTGAATAAGTAGCCTTGTATTTAGGATTGAATTAGTATATTGATTCAAGTAGATTTCGTTGACTAAAGAAAGAATTCTAACGATGTAATTAGTCAAAGAAGTTAGCCAGTTCTCGTATCTATGAATGTGTTTCCATGCACCTATCTTGGGAGGAAAACTGAAGTAATCAAATTCATAATGTCACAATGTTTTGCAATAATTTAACCCTTTGGGTATCAGACACTATTTTATCACTCAAAGTCCGAAAGTTTATCAATCCTTTCACCAATCACTCACATTCTTAATTATACTAGACCTGAGTGTAAATTAATAAGAAATAAAATAAAAATCTGTCATTCAGTCTACTATGTCTACTGGTTAAGTGTACTGCGAAACCGCAATAATTACTTTGGATTTTCGAACGACTGTACAAGCTAGCCTTGTTATAAACAAATAATTTCAGCAAGCCTACTTTGTTTTACCCCCAAAACAGAAAAATTCCCCACATACTGGCCGAATTTCGAGGTCAGTTTGATAATTTTATTACTGATTTCCGGTGAATTTACTTCTTTGAAGGTATGCATGGTGCTTATTGCAATAACAACTTACAGTTCGTGGACATGCCACGTACATTATATTCACCTTATCATCAGCTGGAGATGTATCTACAAACAATCAGTTGTTATTCCTGTGCACTTGTTTCAAGCTCAAGGTCAACTTGAATCGTTTATAAACTTCCTGTGTACTGAATTCTCTAAAGATCTGCATGGTGATTATTGAAATACCAACTAATAGTACCGTTGTGGATACGGCATATTATTTACAGCTTATTATTACTATTACCTGGGGATAACACTCGTGTTGTATCCTTAAACTACCAGTTGTTATTCCTAGTGTCTCGGTCTAAGTTTTGGTTAAGATGGATAATATTATATATTTGTGTTTACTTTATTCTTTGCCTGTTGGCATGGTGACTATTAAAACACAACTTATAGTTTGTGGACAACCCACGCATATTATTTACAGCTTACGATCGGCTGTAGATAATGTATGCGGAGCATCAACCAACTATTAGATGTTCTTCCTGTGTACATATCTTAGTAAAAGGTAGGTTATGAATTATATAAACCGTGGAAAAAACGTGCATGAGTAATTGCAAATGAAAAACGCTAATTTTATTGATTTCTTTGTCAAACCATTGAGACCACCATGTACGTATAATTCAACGAATATCCAGAGAGGTCAACGCCTGATGGACACGTGATTTTGTTTTTCTCACACGGTGCTATAAGATCTTTGCCGGTATGTCAATTTATCCTAATTTTCTTGATGATTATAGAAGTGAAATAAAAACAACCTCATCGTTGCTAATTTACGCCGAAGTACTCTTCCTGTCTAGGATTGCAATAGCGACAAAGTAAATAAACACAGAATCTGTTGGTTAATGTTCCGTTGAAGCTTTCAAGTCCGTTTGTCTTTAATTTTGCCTAATACCTAAAAATAAATCCAGGTAATCTATTCACCGAACTATTAACTAAATGTAATACGTCTGCACCAGTCTGTGAATAAAACATATAAACTCTACGGTCACAAAGATGACATCTCCAGCCTTTTTTACCACATCGTAGAATTAACTAAATATACGTAACAAATCATAAAAACTCTGCTAAAAATTCTTTAAAACCATTATCGACCGTTCCTTTATCAAGATTTTAAAAAAAAGTAATACACTGTCTAAGTCGTGTTTATGGTGTCTACAGTACATCACATCAAAATATCAAAAATCTTAAATTAACATAAAATCTCTCAAATCCACCCACTTAAAAATAAAGCTATTAAGCTTGTAAACCCAAAATTTTTCCTATTCTGGTGGCTAATTTACATTTATCTAGCCAAAAATCATAACCCGGACATCTGCCAGACCTTTATGACCTTCCTTAAAAACTGGAAAAACAAATGTTCACGCGGAGTCCCTCTCAGAGCCTTTTCACATCTCTTAATACCACGTTGATGATGTTAAATCATTTTCGAAATAATGCAATAGTACTTCCCACATAAGGGTTCGAAAATTTCCTACTCTTTATCATCTAAACCATTCCAGACCGATATGTCGGTCATACAAATTATTTTAACACTCAAGATCAAAAGTTGTAATTGCGTTGGTCCGATTTTCCCAGCTTACAAACATCATATATCTAAGGAGAACTGTGCGTCTGTTATAGTTAATTACAACCACGTGGATGTAGTCTTGAGTATGGACGTATGTAGATAAACAACCAGCTGTTTATTGTTTAATCCAATGCATTGAATGTATTAATCCATAACGACCGTCTCCATTTAGGAAAACATTTTAAAACTGAAAACAAACAGCCCACCAATCGAGGCTGCACGTTGTTTTGAAGCACGTCGTACCGCCCCTTACGAGGTGATCGAGTGGTTGGCATATGCTAATGGTGTAAAATTTAATTCTTTGAAAGTTTGCAAGATACGGCATATATATATATATATATCTATATCTATATCTATATATCTATATATCTATATATATATATATATATATATATCACTATAAAAAGCACTACATATAAAGTACACACCATGCAAATATGTGATTAGCGTAGCTTAACCTTTCGTACCGTTGACACGGTACTTCGTGGTACTTTATTATGACGTAGCATGCATTTTCAACTTATCAAGGCGGACTGAGTTGTGTCTGAGAGTCTACGTAGTATCTTTATAGAAATGCTCACGGTGATTTAGTCTGGACAGTAATGATGGTCTGCGGCAAGCAATCTAGTGAGAAGAACTTAAAAATCGGCTGTCGGGTATTTTTTGAAAAGTCAGTTGAAAACGTATTTATTTTAAGAAACAGAAATTGAATCATAAATCAGGAGAATCATTAATCATTGCGAGGGAAACTTATGTCTACTTTTACTAATGTGTCATCAAGAAAAATTTACCCAGGAAGTTCAACTCTTGAACAACACATATGTCTCGCTTTTGACACATAACAATGACGTCAATCACCCAGGAGGACTTCATGTATGCCATCTGTTTTTTGTTATGATTTCATAGACAGAAATCAAATGAATACAATCGTTTGAGACGTATATCGTTACTGTACTCGTAATGTAATTAGTATCTGCCTTGTTTTCGAATGTTTCTACAAAATTATTTACATATATTTAGTTCACAGCAATTGAACTGCTGATTTACCAAGGAGACTTAAAAGTCCGTTCAATTGTGAAGTGTTTAGTTGTCATGCCTTTTTAACGCAGTAAACAAGGAGTTAAGCTAAATTCTTTTAAATGCTTATTAATACACAAATGCTTTCATTTTGAATATCAGTGTTAAAATGCAAAAACTGGGCTCGAATCAAAATATTTTTGGTCTCCGTGATACACGAAATCCAAGTTCACTGCCAAGCTTCCCCCAGGTTAGGTTAACTGTCAGGTTAAGTTAAATAAGGAGATTAGTTTCTGTTAGGCTCGGATACAAGTGCATGGTTATACCTTTTGGGGTGCAACATGATACAGACGGGCATATGCAACTTCGTCAAGCTCGTATTCTCAGAATATTTTTCTGAAGTTTAAAAGAATCAAACCAGTAACCTTCTGAAGAGCTTAGATATCGTTTTTCAGCTTGAAGAATTTTTACATGCCATCTTTAATCACACCAGTCTGCCATATGTCCACATTTGTGTTCAACTTCAGGTCCTAGGTCATTTATCGTTGGTTAAACTATTAAACAAGAGAACCTCCCAAGGTATGCTCTAATGGTCCAAAGTTGAGAAGAAAATAGACTTTAAGATGTAAAAGAATTACCTAGATTGTTGAAGATGTGATGCCCAGTTAACAACTAATATTTAATAATAGTCTGCAAAGTATTGTAATTCTCAGCTTGAGATTAAATGTTTTTCCTAATTGTCTGCTCACATTCGCTATTCTTTGGCCAAAAAATGTAATCGTCAACCGAAATCACAGATTCAGGTAAACAATCCTGTGTAGCATCGAAAACGGCCTAGCTGATTTCCACAAAACTGCTGGTGTGGACAATGTTCTCGATTGCTAGGTTACTAAATTAAAACTTGGTCAAACTTACCGAAAACGAAAAGAACGAATTTCGATTTCTTATTTGTTCTCACCGATCATTTGCTTGATTAATTCGCTCAAAGCATGACCTTCATTTCACATTTCCTTACAAGAGGAACTCTATGGCTAGTGGAGATATACCAAACTGCTGCATCACATTAAGAATGTTTTCGGGGAATTTCTGGACAAGATCGGTAAACAGCCGTTTGGAGTACTAGTTCTCCCATTGAACTAAAATGCTAAACGCGGTCTCTAAATAAAATTTGGAGATTTGGACCCAATATATGGGAAATTTGAAGTGGTAGATGTGGCGAAGTACATTAAGTACAATTCCAAAGGGTAGGAAACAGCCGGAACATAGGTCTAGAAAAACTGACGTTTCCAGCGAAGGCCCTTCGTCAGAGACAAACGTAAAGTGACAAGAAATCTATGTGGTAGTTTTAATGAGAGAAAACGTCATGTGACAAAAGATGACTAATAGGATTGAAAAATCAATAACAAACTAATTATCAATTGGATACGCGTCCCAAAATTGCCAGTATTGTGCATTTTATTAAAATTGTCTGAAGCTCCCTTATTTTTTACAAACGTAACTGCAACGGGCATCTGGTTAAACTACAATACGTACCAATGTTAGTTCTTACTACTATTAGTTAAGGTGTACTTGCGATTTATAATACCATATTGATATTCCTTAACATCTCCAGTAGCAAATAGCCTGACAAATCTGGGGATGAAAATTATGGAATACCTCAGATTTAGTCCTACAGTCCCAAATCCTTGACAGGAACAAAACGCAAGTAATCTAATGCAAGTAATTTAGTCCATGGTAATGCTCTACGTCAATATTGTGCATGACGAAGTGGTGAAGTACGTGAGAAGTTTAGACCAAAGAACCAGGGACTTTCCAACAGTGTAAGGCACTTTATTTCAAGGGTGATTCCCATCGACTTTATTTGCCAAGATGAAGACGAGGATTAATCGGGTGGGAAATCTGTATAAGATCAGACGAATAAACTGCTGCTTCTTGTGTAAAAATTGCTTTCACTGTTAAGGGAAGTAAAGGTGTATAAGTAAAGAAAGGAGAATTGATTGAAGATATTGATAAGAAAGATATGAAAGCCGTTCAAAAAGCGTAATTTGAAACCAAAACCCGAAACTCTGATTTGCTTTGCGATGGAGCAGGCACTGAAAACCAACTCTCTTAGTTCAAAAGATTGAAATTTTCAATCACTGAAATTACTGATATATTTTAAAATCTAAAGGATTTGTTTTTTCGCTGGAAAAAGAACTTTTACTCTGAATCGATCAAAACATTAGTCTTTGTAGATTTACCTTTTTAATTTTCACTTTGGTAAAAGATTCTTAACCAATCTTAAAGTTTGGTCCTTATACTAAACCGACAAGATTGGAATTAGGGACGAACAGATTGAAATTTCAATCGTTGGAATTAAACGAGAAGTACATAAGTTTCCATATAAATAATATCTTACGGACTCACCATTGCGCTGATTTTGTTGAGTAAAAGAAGAGAGGCTATAGCATCTAATTAGAAAATGTTACTACTTACTGAAAAGAATACAAGCGACGTCATGATAATGTTACAAGGATAATCCATTGGAAAATTTGTGGAAAATATAACTTGAGAGGAGTTGACGCGACCATGTCCCTAAAGGTGTTATTGATACAAATAAAATTAAAGAACTCTGAGATTTTATAATACGTCGTGATGACCAAATTTAATGTAAAGAGCCAAACATATTTATGGTCAATTAAAAAGAAAAGAAAAAATGCGCTACGTTTGATGGTGCCATTTTTGGGAATGCAACATGAGAACGAAAGAAGAACAAAAGATTGAGCAATACGGCGAAGCGTGAAATTGAAAAGTTGTGGAAACTGAGAAAAGTTGAAGTACTACCATTGTTTCAAAAACTCAAAAAGAGGTTAGAAAATATGCAAATCCAGAAAACGACTTTACTTGAAAAGAGGTAATATTGAGACACATTTAAGGTTTTGTTCTATTGACCCTATTCGAAAAGATTTATCCTTAAAAAGTCATCTACCAGAAGGTCCTTGAACTAAACGAATCCAAATTAGCCTTTGGAAAAACTTTTCAAGGAGTTATTACGTCTATTATTGTTTCGAAATACGGTCAATTGAATACGCACTAAGTGAATTCAATTCAAGGTAGCTGGAACGTTGGCTTGCAGAGTACGGCCACGAAAAATGTCAAATCAGGATGGCCGCCTATGTAGGACAACTTTACGACAACTAGGAGAGAAGCCTTTTGGGCTTACAAATGTAACTCATTTATTCCAAGAGGACTGGATCTCAGGGAGTTAAACTGATTTAACTTTTTCCTTAGTAACTTTAATGTTATAAATAGCCAGGAGAGTCTGCAAACTTGTGATTCTGGGCAAAGAGGCGGAGCCCCGAAATGTTGAATAAAGTTTTTTTAAAAAGCTATCTTGATAAGATTGTATATATACATATGTGTATATTTCATGGTAGCCATATCAACCCAACCACGTCATAACTTGCAGTCCAGATAAGAGTTTGGAAAGTCAGCGGTAGCTCTTACATTTCAAATTTATTAAACTTACGGCAGTTGATCTGGCAACATCGTTTCGAACGATGTTTCAAAATTCAAGGTTTGTTTTGGCTTTGATTGAGTTATGAACGCAGTTGGAAAGGCGAAAAAGCGTTTTATAGACAATTTATTAAGGCCCCTAAGGTACAGGATGGACGAAGATAGATTATTTTGTGTAGAAATTGCAATCCATGAGGGAAAAAAGAAACAGAATGCAATGCACTATTTACACGCAAGGACAAGAAATTGGAACCAGTGACATGTAATAAGACCAAGTATATATATAGTGAATGAGGCAAGTAGGTTGAGACCCAGTTAAGATGCGGAGGATTGAGATTACGGAATACGGTGCATCTAAAATCTGAGTGCCAAATGTAGCAGAAAAGCGATACAAGACATGGAAACATGATAATCGCTGAGGTGAGGTTCAAGAAGGCAGGTATTGACTCCAAGGAATTACAGTACAAGTATTTACCTGAGAAAGTGATTGAAATAGATGGTTAAGTTATTCTGATACATATGAATGACAAACTGGAATATAATAGACCGGATGTAGTTATTTTGAATACCGCTCGAAAATCATGCATGTTTATAGATAGTGTTTACTCCTTTTTCATAAGAATTGAGAATAAGGAGAAGGAGAAGGCTAATGTTTATGAAGATTTGAGACGAGAACTATGAAATTTTTCATATCCAACAGATTACATCAAATTCAAAACTGATCTCGCAAACCTAAAGGTAGATTGCATGTTGTTGGAGTATTTATGGTGAAGATGAGATTCATGGTACACCGAGTGGCCAACCAAGAAATATATTACTTACCACTTAAAACTAAGTGGTTTGTCAATCGGTTCCATGTATCTTTGTGTTGTTTTGACTTAATTTAGCTTTTGAAAACAATTATTACGTTACTTAACTTTTCTGTAATTTTACAAATTTTTTTCTGTACCCATTCTCCCTTCCTCCAGCATGGAGATGTGAGTCATCTCAATCAACTCTATAATCTTTGACTTAACTCCTTGGTGCCAGATTCAGTCACCAGTGACTAAAGGAGACCCTAGTATTTTACTCTGGCTAAACCCAGACGACTGTAGTCGTCAAAAGAAAAAATCACTGTCACCAAGGAGTTAATTAAAACACATCCCCTTTTTAAATTTCTAGATGCAATGGCAATTGCGTATGCTTAAAAATATTTATAATGTTGAAAATTAATTTGCCGTCTGATACGTCTTGTTATTCAGAGATTAAGCAGGAAGAACATGTCTGGCCTAATAAGCTGCACCGAATGTTGAAGCCCTTTTCATTACAAGTTGCTTTCTGTATACTTGTGGTATTATAAATTGGATTGATATTCGATATGAAGGCCCTTTCCAATATTGAACAGATATTTGTTCAACTTCTTAAGACTTAGGCCATATCATTTCGAAACCATTTGTCGTGATATTTCGAAACCTGAGTAGAATCAGCATGCTAACTCAAGTAGCTTCAGCTGACTGAAAACCGAGTGATGTTTTTATAAGGAAAATTGAAGTAACAAAATCGATATTACATTCGAAAAAAATATGAATTGCTGAACACAAAGTCTGTTCGTGTGGGAGCTTGATAAAACAAGCTTGACGAACGTTCATTGGTCGTGTAACGCTTCGCAAGAAGCTAGTTCCCTGCCCATCAAACATTATTTGGAACTTTGAAAGCTTATCAACAACCATATTTTCTTCCTTGCTTCAAAGCATTACATAAACAATGGACAAACCATACAGGTTCTTAATAAATCTGAGATTGAAATGCATTTTAATTTACATGAACATCAGTCTTCTGTTCTTTATTTTGTCTTCTAGGCTATCAACAGTAAAATTTCCCAGTAAATAAATGTTTTTCGTATGGCGGACTGGCAGTATAAACTGAAAGTGTTAAAAGTAAATAACCAATCCCTCCAGTTGTTTTTAAACTGAAACAGGATAACTAGCCTGTGCACATGCCTGAACGTGAAGTCTGCTTTAAGATTTTATAACTTCGTTTGTATTTAATTTATTCAATCTATGGAAATTTGCATGGTGACTGTTTTGATAACAACTGACAGTTAGTGGATATGCGACATGTATCGTAATTTGCAGCTTATTATCAGCTGTTGGTAATGCACGTAGTGTATAGACAAAATATCAATTGTTACACCTGCGCCCTTGTTGAAGCTCAAGGTCAGCTGGTTATTTTTCTGATAAACTGTGCAAAAAAACGTGCATGGCAACAGGCGGCACTCATCGTGAATGATAAATGCTAATTCTACTGACGTATTTGGCAAAACATCGAGACAACCAGGAATACAGTGATTATTAAGAAAGGTCAACTTCTGAAGAGCACGTGTTTGTTGTTGTTTTGGTTTTTTTAAAATTTTTTCACACGGTACGCTAGGAACATTGCCAACATGCAAATTTATCTCGGCTTTCTTCTTCCTGTTCTCTTAGTGTCTAAGCGAAAACTGAGTTTGAAGGTAAATGGTTTGTTGACATTTGCAAGTCATATGCACTTTAACTTAACTCTAAACAGATCCATCAATTCGCCGAGTTATTTCCATTGAATGTCGTTCCTGTGAAGTAAGTCAACCCAGCTGTTGACTTAAACATGCATGTAGTCGCATAACCTGGGTATGTAGGTTGGAGGACTGAAGAAAAACTATTATAGTCATAACCTAATAAAGAGAACTAGTTTTACAGGTAGAATTTGCACTTCAATCTTTTTGCCGCATTAAATAAGCTTCTGCCTAGGCACTATGCACTCTCAATAAATTTCAAAATTCTAAAGATTGGTTTTTCTTGCATTTTTGAACCTGTTGCTTTACGATTGTCCAAGATATAACAGTTCATTAGAACTCGCCTCAGTCGAGCTTTTCAGATGTCAAATTGTTATTATAAAATTATCATACATACATATATATATATATATATATATATATATATATATACACACACACATATACATACATGTACATATACATACATGTACATATATACAGTATATATATATATGTACATATATTTGCATATATATACATACACACAAACATACACACACACATACACACACACATACACACACACACATACACATATTTATTACTATTTAGTTTCGTACCATGAAATGTGGCGTTCTTTAGATAAAATAGCCTAATGACTAATAGCTGCAACATACAGTTGTTTCCATTGACCGGACCAAAACAACAATTCTAAACCATGCGGACACGAGACATGCACGTGAATTCAAAGAAACATGGCACCCTAGAGAACCTAGCAATTAACAGACACATCGACATACCCGCAGCATAGCAACAACTTCAACAACACTAAAACATCTCCATAGGACCAAAGCCACCAATAGGAACGCCGAACAAAACCAACCAATCAACGCTCTCCAAAACCAATCAATCATCGACCAGACCAACCAAACCATCAGACACTCGCTACGCCCACGCAATGAAACACATAAAAATATCTCACCCAGAACAATCCCACAGAGCCTGACGAAGACTTGAAGCACCAAGCTGAAAGCTTGCACTAGAAAACCACAATCCGGAGAACATCATTATGAACACACACCCATATATACATATATATAGATACTGTATATATATATATAACTACATATAACTATATATATATATATATACGTATATGTATACATATATGAGTTGCCTGATTATCGCCTGAGTGCATGAAACCCAGAGTAGCGACAGCAAAATTTTGTCTTTTGTGTGTGTATATATATATATATATATATATATATATATATATATATATTCTACAGGATGAGTCATTGTCGCTTTGCATTGTGCGCACGCTCACTGCTTGCAGTTAGAGCGCTCTGGCAAATGACTTTGATGTCCCACATTTGTGA
>JBAHVQ010153261.1:0-23295 GCA_036872915.1 Nanipora kamurai | reverse complement strand
CAGGCGATCATCAGCGCTCAGCAGTTGCCTGATGATCGCCTGAGCGCGTGAAACTCACAGTAGAGACAGCAAATTTCGTCTATTTCACTTTCTTATATATATATATATATATATATATATATATATATATATGGACTTATAAATAATTGCCCATCAATCATCTGTTCATTCCTGCTGATATGAAACGTTTGTGAAATTTGTAGTGATTGTGAGAAATGAAGGTACTGTTTCTTGTATTGGTTGGAGAACTTGCAGTACTGCAGCTATTTGCTGTGGTGAGCTGTAGCAAGGTTGGTTCTACTAGTGGTACACTCACCAGCCGACTAAAGGTATTCCAAAAGCTACCAGAAGAAGGGACTTGTGTGGAAATTAAGCAAAAGAACAAATATGTCATCCGTGCAGGGATGCTGAATGAAGAACGTGGTGACAAACATTCAAGTTACCTGGATTTACGCCTGAGTCATCAACCTAAACAAATAGATCGCATCAATTACGATGGCAATCACGTAACGAAAAAACAAAAGGGAATGAGGGGAAGAGCGTTAACTAAGAACTACCGTTCTTCTAATAAGCCTACCAGTAAATCTAAACGTGTGCTTGACGTGACTGATGACAATACTACAGTAAAAAAAAGGCAAATAGATTGGGGAATGTGGGGGAGATCTCTGAAAACAAAATACGGCAATAATTTTGCCTCTTTATTGAATCAGAATGGAAGTAGTCATTATCCTGTAAATGATGCTATTGCTGAAAAAATTGCGGATAAGAAAAAACAAGCCGAGGTGCAGGGAAGACCTGGAATCCTTAAAAAGTAAATACTGAAATAAATTGACAGTTAAAACTGAAATGGTGTATAAAATAGAATTAAAAGGTAATTGATCAAATTTAGCCGAACAAATTATTTTGCATGACGAACACTTTAGGTAAAATCGGAAACGACAGTGAACTATGGTAAACTTTGAACTGATCATCTAATCAAAATATTCCATGTAAATTACTGTTAATTGAAAATTAGAATAAAATACCAAGATTTACCTGTGGTCAAGAGCAGTGCTTAACTTCTAAAGAAATACATATAAATGTTATAAACAGTAGTGTGACTAAGACACGGAGGTTTGGGTATGGGGACTTGATGGGGGGCTAAGTAAATTGTGGAGGCCATGAACATTTAGTGGAGATATAGTGAGTTTCAAATACTATTACTTGTAATCTTGTCTACATGCAATTGAGGAAACTTCTAATTTCACTGCGCTTAAACATTTAATTACCTCACCACTGGCAGTGGTTCTCGGGGTGATTTAGTTTCTTATAAGGGAGCCACGACCCCCAGATTTAACCTCCCGAAATACCACTGGATTTAAATGACTGTAACTGATGTCTTTTCTTGTAAAGAAAGAAAAACATTGACCTACTAGAAAAATTTCAACTCACTCACAGAGATATCGTCTGCGTTAAAAGAAGCCTAAACCTTCTGATCGTTAGAGTCCGCTGCACGGTATAGTAGATATGCTATAAAAATGTTTTAGTGTATGAATAGTCTTCTCCTCTACTAGATACAAAGTTTGTACGTTCATCAAGAATACGGATAAATATAGCAGAAGTATGTGAGGTTCAAGTAAACGACATAATGTTATTATTATATTTACAAACAGTCCTCGTACCATAGACATTTGCATACAAAGCAATACCATGTGAGGGCATAAGAAACTCTAAAGAGATACATTTTAAAAGGCGACGTGGCTGTTGTTTCGAGTGTTTCATTTAAAGTTACTTTTTCTCTTACTATATCGTTTGGTTTTGGATTATCCTATGGTAATAATCTTTAAGTTTTATATCTTATACATGTCCCTGTAAATCATTTTCAAAAGAGCCTTCTAATCAGAAAGATAATATACTTATTAATCCATGTTTGATTTTGTCATTTTAAATGTTCCATTTTTCCTGAAATTAGCGTTAAGTAATTTTAATTAATTAATTATACCTGAATAATTAAAAAGTCCTTATCAATTAAGGAGGAAACATAAGTGCGACCAGAAAACGCATAGATCATTTTTATTATAGCGAAAACTGTGAATTTGTAAAACATAGTTGTTAAATAACCGACTTCCATGGAAACGTCGAAGGCAGTAGTTTTTATTGTGGTCCTATTATCACATACCTGGCTTGGGACGTTTTCGTCGTCGAAGATTTCTATTTTCAAGATTTACCAACCAGTGGGTAACATGTCTATCACAATTCACACAATCTTAAACAACTCAACAAATTTGACGAATAAAACAACCAGACGGAGTTTTTGGTCCATGTCTTTTGACTTGCAAGGAAACACGACTGGTAAAAATTGAAGATTCGGATGATGTAAATGCATGATTGTACGGAAGAACCGCTCAGGACCTTCAACATTGCAGGCAATATTGCGGGAAATGTTCATTGGTACTCACGAGGAGGGTGTTTTATTTATAATGTTTATCCGAACTCTAACTCTAATGCTACCTTATTTTTAGTAATTACAGCAAGATTACGTCCAATGCCACAGCTTTGGTCAAGCAACTAGCTCTCTCTTCAAGGTGTTGAGGTATGGAACCTATAGAGAACAAGATAGCCTAACCGGAGTTAGGGCAGACATGGAGAAAGGTTTCCTTGCTTTCGCCTTGTATAGTTGTATATTCTTTAGCCTTTGAAACCAGGATAACCGAAGAAAAATATGCTCACAACGATAATTAAGAACATGGATTTATACTTTTAACCAGTCAATTAAATTTAAGGTTATTTCACTCAGTATATTTATAAATTATAGTATGCGAGTCTGCGTGGTATCTTTATTGAGGACAGAGAGTAGTATCCCACATGACACGAAACTATACATTTTTGCACTTATATAGGAAAAAAGTAGTGCATCTCAAATGTGAGAGCCCACGTACCGGTGGACTGGTGTGAGTAGAACTCTACCAAGTCTTGTCTCCGGTGGACATACTTGAGGAGGAGAAGCAGGGACGGTCTCCTTTTGATTGCCTGATTGGTCATATAAAATCCCGAAAATCCAAGGTATGGTCGTATTGGGCACTGAGAAGCCACCTTAGGCAATGAAAAATCCGCTTACCATTTCTTAAAAGAAATTTAAAGACATCTTGCCAATTAGAAGCCGTGCTAAGTTTCATCTTGAAATTCGTTTTAATCTTAAGTTCTGAATTAAGGAGCTGCCACTCAACTGAATGAGCACGAGAGCTTATCTGACGTTGACGCCTCAGTCTGCCGGGCCTTGATTTGTTGTTGTTGAGGTCATGCCGTCAAAGCTTGCCTTTCAACAAGTATTGCCCAAAATTAAAACTTTGCACAAACAATGTTACCTTCATTTCGACCAAAAATGACCTGTCACATGATTTCTTTAGATAAGATTATCTAAAACAATAGTTGGGGGAATTTTTCATCAGGGAGCCAGTTTAACACTTTGGCACGAAAGTATTAATATGTTGGGTAAAGCTGTTCAGCAACTGAAGAAAAACAAGTCAAATAATAAAGTGATTTTGATTCAAGAAGCAGTTGTCAAATTATGGAGTTTTATGACATCTGAACAGTTACTAATAAGAACAAGACATAAACTATAGATGGATATTACTCTTCAACTCAACCATTTTGAGGTATTTTCTCAAAATTTATTGCGGTATTCGGCGAGATAATCGTCTTCCCCGAAGGCCCCAAATTTGTACTAAAAATATAGGGCTAGTTGCTAAGCTGGACTAAACTTTTTATACTTGTATATATAAAATATACCTCAGCAAACGTAAGTTTCTGAAGCTTTTCTTTTGGTTTAGGAGAGCATTGTTACTAATGAAAATTGACCACGTTAGATCCATTTGTCGTTTAGACCCTTTATCACTTTGATCGTAGCGCTTGGATGCTGATTTGAATATCATTAAATTTGAAAGAAACTAATTTTCAGAGTAACGTCACTTGGTTTGAAATGGGTTACAAACTGAAAGTAAAAGGGTAATGCCAAAAGGGTTTGGTATCTGGGTAAAGCAGCGATAAAACTTATTTTAAGCAACAATTGGCAAGATGACTGGGGGAAATGTGTCCTTTTTTGGAGATAATTGTCTGAGTAATCACACCAACTACCTAACCATTTCATTTTCTAAGCTATATTTTCTGTATGCTATCTTCACTACATGTTTGATGCCAAAAATATAAAATCTTTGGGGTGGTATAAGAATTAGCCGTAACAGCTGCACCAGGTGGTGTCGATTAACTAACGCCGACTGTTATTTAATACAATACAATGGAACCTCCGTAAATGGAAATCATTTTTAATTCTCAATTCTTCTCTTTTGAGAATTAAAAATGATTTCTATTTACGGAGTTTCCATTGTATTGTATTTAATCAAAATACTCAGTGGTTACCGAAACTTCTGACTGTTATTACTTTTAGTTTTTGCTTACGATTTCAATCTCTAACGTGTTTACCTCCTGCCAAACAAATTTGTGTTGTTCAGTAAGTGTCTATGCTTAAATTTCTTTTTGGTCATTCTTATTATGACCTGCCTAGTTCTACGCATTATATGACTTCGGTGTGAAAAGCGAATAATACAACAAAAAAGATGAAATCCTGAAGAGTAAAGTCTAAGTGAAAACCAACCATCAAATCTAGCGACCACCAAAACAGTCATTCGCCTTCTTCTTCGAGTGTGGATGCTAAAAGTCTAAATTCAACCACAATCAGCGGTCCCAAGTTGGGAAAAACAACAAATAATAATTATATAGCAAAAAGATGTTCTCTGCCCCCAAAACTATTTTCATTCGAGCTTTCAACTTTCTAACTCATGTTCAAGGGTGTAGCTAGACAGCTGAAAGCTCGAATTCAAATAATGTTTACTTCAAAAACAGTTATGTAAATACCTGACGGCGTATCTAGACTGATTTTAAGGGGGAACCTGGCGAATCAAGCGATAACTGTGATAATAATAGTAACCTATAATAATAACCTTGATATTGCCATAACAAGAGCCTAGCAAAATATTCCATAGTAACATATAAAGGAAGTGGAAAATGTATGAAAAAAATTATAGAACAAACATTTCGTTAAAACTCATGCGATGCCATTAATCTATGAATAATTGATTACAATCCATGGCTTAAATAATTACTATTTACAAGATTAAGCTGAAAGTAATAGAAAAAAATGATAATGCCATGTGTGTGTAGGATGTGTAAAAGCAGGTGATTGAAGTAAAGTTAATGGAAAGAATCATTCATTAGTATTTATCACTGTTTATTGTGCGCATAAATATATTCTCAGGACGACATGAATCTGATACACAAATGTTGTGCTTGTCTGGGCTTAGTGTGATTACAAATGATAAATTTATCAAGCTCCAGGTCAGACGAGATCACGTTGGTAACCTCCGGATAACTGACAAGACGACCCACAGACACATATGTACCGAACTAACACCTTTTGTTCTCGATCTGAGAGTAGGTGGATCATCAGAGCGTTATGGGTTGGAATCATGGGACGGAGGAAACATTTTTCTTAGTAAATGAGCTTGACAAACTTCCACTGATCATCTGCAATAACACCAAACTGCCATATGCAAAATATTTGTCTATAACATTCATGTCGTTTATTAACTTTATAACCACGGTCTGGCTACCGCATATTCAGCAAATATGGATCGATATCGTTTTGTTCACCATCTGGGTCTCCTCAGCCCAATTGTTATTGAGTCCCATGGGTCATGGAAAAGGCTCTAAGTTCGATTCCCGTTTGAGGCTCAGAAAACTTTTTTGTGTAACGAAGTTTGATGAACGTTTTCATATTGTCAGTAAACTCTCTCTTATGTTTGACTTACACACTGCGATTAATCGGGCCGATTTCTGGTTTAGGCGCATGTTAACAGAACGCTCTAGAAGCTGTCAACAGAACGCTTCTTGATCTCAAATTAGCTTGCTTTTTGTTCATTACCATGCACTTAAACAAGAAATCGGCTCGATTAATCGTATTGTGCAAACGTACCCTTAGCAGAATCGAAGCTAGAGGAATTTGAAATAGATTAAATAAGATTCTTCAGTTTTGTACCGTACAGTATTTCTGTATAAAATACGGTACCGCATTTTCGAGATGAAATGGAAAAAAATAACCAACCAATACAGAACCGCGCGGTGTTTTCCTTGTCATTAATTTTCTTTAAAAAATTTGTATTTTTTTGCGTGTCACCTTACAAAGAAAACGTTACAAAAACGATCAACATTGAAGCTTTAATCCGATGATAATTTCCTGGGACATCTATTTACTCTGTTTTTACGATAAATTCTTCTCTGGCGCCTCTACGGCATATGAACAAGAATATAAATAAGTAATGTTTAGTACTCGAATATCTATCGTTCTTCATTCTGGCTTCTTTTAAAAACTCGTAAAAAGACACAATATAGCCACTACCGTATAATCAAGGAAGCTATACATGGGAAAACTCTTTGATCCATCACACAATTTATTTTCCAATGCCAATTATTGAATTCGTAGTTAGAAATTTTTCTCTTTGACGTAAGTTCCGAAAACTCCCTAAAGACTTTTATCTTTTTGGTTCGACGAAGATCCTCAGATAACTATCTGTGTAATTCCAGTTGCATCTGTTTAAATCCATATATCCTCTCACTTAAAGTCCTTTAATCTGCGGCAGTTTTAATCCCTTAATTTAAAAAGATGTAGATGTAGAAAAAAATACTCATATCCCTATAATCCAGAATGTGCATGAACATGATTTTCTACGAATTAATTAAGCCCTCACAAGAAGTGTTAGAAAATGAGCAATATCAGTGACGACAGAAACTTGGCACAAAGATTTCAAATTGGACTAAATGTGAACGTAAGAATTCTGTATGGCATGCTATTGAAAGAGTATCGCACGGAACTGTTTTGTTGATTGCATGGTCTCTGCGTAGATTACTTTGTGGTACCTCTGTATATAAAACACTACCACAGGAAGTACATCATGCCTGCTTCTATTTAGCCTCTATGGTTATTGCAGGCCACTGATTTTGCATTAAGCAAATGTGTAATATTGAAGGAAAATAATAAATATTGTTGTTGTTGTTGTTGTTATATTGTTGGAAAACTTGGTTTCAATAGATCGAGAAGTTACATCGGACTATTCTTGTTCAACCATCAACAAATTCGGTGGTTTTCAATACAGTTTCATTTAATCGTGTAACAGTTGCAAGGTTCATCACAACTTTAATAGATTTATTTTGTCATAGAGAAAAAAGGTAGATTTTTGTAAATCATTTATTCTTTGGTATATAACTCATGAGGGCCAGCCTTATTCTGGAAATAAATCAATTGGTCATTATACCAGCATTGCTTGGGCAAATCGGTGTTCAGGCAATGTTACGAGTCTGGGAAACACCATGGCAACGGCCACGAGCATGGGTTTGTCTTACAATTGATTTTTTGTCCAGAAAAAGAATGTCTTCTAAGTTCCAGAAGAGGATCAAATCCGAAACCTTCTGACGGCTAGCACAATGCTTCAACCACGAAGGTAACCAGGTTTGGACGGAGAGTTAAGCAGTTTTTTCGACACAGCACCAGTACATTCATATGTGCGGCACTACAGCTGCGGCAGGCACGATGTGATAATTATGTTAATAAATGACATTAATGTTAAACACAAATGTTGTGGATGTCAGAGCTTGGTGTTAACAACGAGAAGACCTTGGTGAAGCTCATTTACTATTTATCATATATCATCACACCAAGCTTCCACACACCAATTGGGTATAACATTTATGTCGTCCATTAACTTGATCATAATCATCATATCGTGGCTGCTGCATATATGTACGTATGTATTAAATCAATACCTTATCTCTCCATCTGAGTCTCGCTGCCTCAATGGTTAGAACATCACTATGATCATCAGAAAGCAAATTTTTCTTAATGATATTACTAGAAAGTAGAGACATTTTGCAATGGCGATAATCTGACGTGCTGTTGTGCTTCGAATGGAAATTAAATGCAAATGACGAAACTGTGCTTGCAAACGAAACTTATACCATTGTTTTAGGGCATTTTAACCAAATAATTGCAGATCTTTGTCGAAATATGGAATTTACATCAAGGTAGAAAAGCGGTAGATAAATGCATAAATAGAGACATTAATAATCGACGGAAGTTTTACAACGGTCGGGAAGTGTGTTTTCTGGGGAGGAAGCATAGAAATTTGTCATTTGGGTAAGATGGTTAAAGACTCCTGTAGCATATAACAAGCAAGAAAGCGATAACAGTTATCTTAACAAAATATGGAAAATGAAGCAAGTTTGTTTTTAACGATTGATGTGATCAAAAAATTGATGTCGGGGAAATCCATGGCACCTACAAGTACGCTCGTCATTCAAATTTGTTTATCACAATTTATACATTTCCTTAAAAAGTTCTGCCATTTATAAATACACATAATCTATGCATCGGATCATCGCAGAGATCATTTTGTTGCTGATTTCTAATGATGAGCTTGTCTTAAGTCTGCTTATCATCTGTAATAACACCAGGCTCCCTCGTAAACAGTATTTGTGTATATCATTCAAAACAAAAGCAATGAATAATCTCAAATTTTTAGGGCATCTTATTGTACACGCGACCTCATTAAAAGAAATTTAATGTTCTCGCAACAACGTTAATATTGAAAACGTCAAGGAATCTTGGTTATGTCAAATAAATAAACTTTAATCTACTTAACTAAAAAATTTATTGACGTTTAAGAGTAGGGAAAAATGCCTGCAGTTTCTTGTAACAACGAAAATTTTGGTTGCCGTCAGCATCACAACTATCATAAATCCTATACTGTCTTCTGCGGTCTAGATGAAAATTTAGAGGAGTTCCACCTCAAAGAGTGAATTTCAGATGCTGTTAAAATTATTTGAATTTATTTTTGAAACGTGAAACGATTTCGTGGGTATAAAATTATTCAAAATACTGTAACAGATATCTAAGTAATAATGCTAGATTTTACTCCGAGTGACGAACCATACCGGACAAGTAGAGAAAACTCACTTAGCCCGGCAAGGATTCGAATCCGCGATCTTCGGTTTACTACCAACTGAGCTACAGGTCAAGTTGGGAGCTGGTCGCGAAATGATCTTACTTGAGCTCTTGATATTTCGAAACATATACTAGTTTCCTCCATATCGGAACATTTAAAACCTATCTGATTTTACCCGATTCATTCTCCGATTTTAGCCGAGTTTATTGTTCTACTTAGCTAGACATCTAAGTATTCAAAACTAATTACGCAAGAGAGTTTGGCGAGGTCCTGGCTGGGTCTACAATTTTCCCGTGCTTGGAACATTGATCAAGTCGCTTTCCACCAATAGTAGCTTGGTCTTTGTGCTGTTCATTCGAAACTTCATCTTTGTTTTAAAAAGGCTTAAGTCGACTGAAAAAATTAACTTTTTAACAAAAAGTACTCTGCCAAATTTTGCTACCTATAATCGTAGAAGCTTCTATGAGCTTTGATTCCTTACCAGTAGCTTTATCAATAGAGAAAACTTTCAATAAATCCATCTGACTTTATGACAAGTACAGTGTAAGTGGAAAAGAAAAAAAAGGAAGCAAGAAGAGCTACATTTCTGAGCCAAACTATTGAAAATTTATACCCCTTCACGGTTAAGGTGAAGAGGCACATGTAGATCTTCTTATGCCGATGCTTCAACTTAAAATAAGAAACTAATGTTCATTGAGTCCACTTCTACTCGATAGCCTCAATATAGCTGGAACAATCTAATAATAGTAACAAATCATTTTAAGGTGTCAAGAAAGGTATATGCTGAGAAAATAATAAACTTTTATCGTCTCTTCCAATTGAAGCATTTAACTCGTACCTGTGTCACATTTTTCCCAACCAGAGCAATCGTATAATGATTGCTGGGTTGGCTCTTTCGTTGGAAATCTTCTTCATAAGCTACTATATTGTTGGTGAAAGACATCCACGTAAGATAAATATCGCTATCCATTTTGTAAGTTGATGGAAGCTAATGTTTGTGCTGTCATCATTGTCAATTAAACAAAGTCAACGGTAAAAACATTTTAAGGACTCTTAAAAGTAACGCCATATTTCATTACGATCTATATTAATCGAAGTTGTTCGCTAAATGTATATTTTACCGCAATATGAGTAAGGAGGAAGGATAATGAGTTACATTAAATAGCTTATTGTTACCCGAATAGTTTAATTTTAATTGACTGTCGCCCCAACCAAGATGTTATCAAGGAAGCGCTGGTTTATAAGCCTTTCAAAAATGGAAACAGTAACGCTGCACAACTGGTCAGTCGTTCATGATACATAGTAATCCAAAGACAAAAAGCCGTTTTTGAAGTATTGGTAAGTTAAATTTTTATTTATTTTTACGTCAATATATTACGTATGTATGAAATTGACTTTGCAATGGCTGTATGAATTTAACTACATTACACTAAGACTAATTTAAGATTTTCTTACCATTATGTTATGTGATACGGTCGTGTACAGTGATCCTTGTGATGTTTTGTATTCTACAGTTTGATTAGTGTACATGTGTTCATGTCTCTATTTTGCTAAATATCTAAAACTAGAATTAATGTAAGGCTTTTGGGCAATGTTTACTTTCTTCTTAGATGTAGCTGTTTGCCTAACTCGCAACCTGTTTGTCTAGTTTAAAGAAAACTTTATTGGCCATTGTTATAAACAAAGAACTTTAAAACTAAAGGCACCACTAAAGTTCCAGTAAATTTTGTTCTTTTGATTTGTTCGATACAGATGTCTTTTTTCCTTAACTAGAAATCGAAAAAATTCCGAGAGTAACGACCAGCATCCTGAGATAGCCAAGCTGGCTACAGAAAATAATATTTTAGTTCAATAAACCTTCAGATCATAATGTTAATAGAGCTTCAAATAACAATATAGCCAATTTGGCTCTCTCGTGATACTGGTTGTCATTCTCTTGATTATACGTGTTAAACATATCTAGTTAAACTTTGTTTTCCTGAAAGTGAGCTTATCTATTGTATTTTACTCCTAAATATAGATGATTATTAAAGTCAACTTAGAATACTCACTGCAATACTCTTCAGTCCAATAAAATGCGAACTGGACCGGGGGGTCTAATGATCGTAAAATCTAGGACCGTTCAACAACCTATTAGCATGCGTAATTTTGCGTAAAGGACGAAAAACGAGCTCAGATCAACAAAAATGTAAAATATCGGACCACTCTGCAACCAATCAGCATGCGTAATTTTGCGTTGGAACCGAAAATCGAGCTCAGCCATATAATAATAATGTTAACCGCACTGAAATTCTATTTAATGTAAGTCAAATCTAACGTCGTATCGATATATTTTGTTTAGAATAGAACATAAATAATAACAAATCCTGGGAGTTAGAGCTAAACCTACTACTACTCTAGTTTCCTTCAGGTGCATTTACACACCGCAATTAATCGGGCCAATTTCCCGTTTAGATGCATACTCATACTGGACCATAATCCCATTCCTAAGTTTCCAGTGCAATGTGGGTAGTTCCAGTCTCTTGTCTTACTGCCAAAATTAGAATTTCAAATTAAGCACCACACTTGCCGTTTGCCACCTGAGTAGTCTGGAACTACTTGTGATGCATAGCGAACTCAGCAGTGCGAATAAGGTCTATTTAAAGAAGGCAAATCTGAGCCAACGGAGCGTTTTGATGAAAACTTCTCAATTTAACACGGGTCTAAGCCAGAGATTAATCGCAGTGTGCAAATTCAGCGTAACTAAATTTTAAAAAAATTACAAATTCGCAAAAGCCATGTCCATCATGGCCAGAGATGGTGGACACCGTGAGTGTAAAGCTTAAGTACTAATGATTACATACAGTATTATATAAAGCATCGATTAACAAACGTTCATATCTTTTCTGGAAACGTTGACTAAGTTTATTCTCAATAGCAAAGTTGATCTGAAGTTGATTTGAGCCACATTGAGTCAAAGTTCAAATAAATTTTAATTTGGAGTTCCTTAAATATTCAAGTTTTAACGTACTTTAGACGTTTTAGACGTTTAGATGTTTTTCCTAAATTTTAAAGCAGTCATTATGAAATAAACCAAACTTCGGGAAATTTTTGGCCACCCTAGCATAAATTTATCCATACCAAGATATCACAAATATCTTCCAGGCTCACCCTGCGTTTCATCACACCTTTTAACCCGTTCAATGTCAATGTCCTGTATGCAGGACACGAGTGCCCATCATCAACTTTTGCACTTTTCGCCCTTTCCTATTCGAATTTTGACTCGAAACAAATATTTTTTGAAATTTACGGAAAATTTTGAACCACAAAAGTTTATTTTGGCACGCCTAATATTATCTAGACCGTTAAAAAATTAAAATCGTTTGGGTAAGGATCAGAGGAATACAGCAGAAGGATATTTACGTTCGCATTTTTTCAGTATCGGACATAAGTGATTACAAAATGTTAAAGTTACAGTTATAAATCGAATCGGGGTTTAAATGATCAAACAAACAGAAAGGGCTTTTGGACTTTTAGACCTAATACTTCTATTGCGAATGGAGAAAATTCGAGAGTTTTTTGGTAATTGTAATCAGTTTGTTAATGCTATGCAAGGAACTTTAGTTTATCCAGGTACATATGCCTGTATTTATGTATGTATGTACATGTATGCATGGCTGCACGGATATACTTTGGCAGTTAAAATTTTCCCTCATATATAAAAGATTGAAAGATTCCAGTCATGTTAACTCTATCTGGAGCAGGATATTGCTGTTCTCAAAAACTTTTGGGAAGGTAATTTTCCTCCCTCCCTTCGTTCTTACTCGGTAGGTTTTTACGGAGTTTAATTGGGACCTCGGTCCCACCTTTTTTCGGAGGCTAATTTAGCCAATCCACGACCTAAATGTGGTTGAAATCTCTTTTCTATATTTGTTATGGTGCATGTCTTTTAATTTTCCCTCTACGTTTGTAAACTCCTTCAGACGTTTTGTCAAAAAGGTTAAAAGATTAAAGATGACCAGGATATTAAATACATAAAACTATTTTATAGGAAATGATGAATCAAGAAAAATGTTGTAAATTCAATGATAAGGAAATACAATCCAAGTATTGTGATAATTAATCATAAGATGTGATGCTAAATTGACTCTTAAATGTTGTGGTGTTTTAGGCATAAAATCTGAGATGTTTACAACACCACACTTTTTGCTGGAATGTATAGTATTACTCATCCTGTTGAAGTCATCCTCCGAGAGTAGTTTGAGGTTAAAAGAAGACGCCAGAATTGCCAACAATGCCAGAGCATTTCTGAAAAGTCCGCAATATGACCCTCAGTCGACAAAGCAGTCATCATACTACCAGGGACCAAAAGATCTTCCTGTGTGGTGGGGACGACGAAGGATGATCTCGCTTGGAGACCAGGAGGGAGGCCAAAATTATCGTGGATCCTGGCAAAGACGAAGCCGGATGACCAAGGGAAATGACGACGAACAAAACAAAAGACAAAAGGTACCCGGATGGTGGGGTCGACGAGGAATGAAAGAGGAAAGTAGAGTAGAACAGATTAAAAGACAAAATGTTCCAGGATGGTGGGGAAAGCGAAGGATGAATGTGGACAACGAAGAAGTTGGGGGAAGAAGCCAAGCTTATGGATTGCTGAGATGAGTAAAGATATTTAATAAAATCATAATGAGTATAGAGTTTATTCAAATTTAATGACATAGCAAGTGATTATTGTTTTCGTAAGATTAAAAATGGCTCGATAATTTTGTTCTTTTAAATATTAAACTAGTCCAAAAAGATAATAAAATTTATAACTGACAGTTTTGTTGTTTTTAATTATAGATTGCAGTGAGTGTATTTATTAGTACTATTGTCAGCTTGACAGGAAGCAATTTTCTTTATTCTAGGTTTAAAAATCCGGGAGAAGGGAAAGATTAAAATGTGTTTCCATGTGGATTCCATCAGTTTAAATCAAGCTTAACGTTCTCGTTCCGTGTACTTGATTCAATTTTATTTTCGCTTTTTTGAGTATTCTTTCTTGTTGCTGACATCCTGGAAGGGTATGACATTAAGGGTACATTGAAGCTAAAGGAGCGAGGTCTGCGCTAAAAAACCGAAGGCAAATGCTTTTGCGTATAAAACTACCAAGCTAGGTTAATAAGGAATTTACTATATGGCTTCTGGCTAATCTTTGTTTTTACAGTGTTTTCTTATTTTGATGTTGCTGTTTATCTAAGGAAGCGTCCATTATTTATGCCCGAGATTGGTATCGGAGAGAAGTGGTTTGGGTTAGCCAAATCTTTGGCGGTAGAAGTTGAGTAATTTTTTTTGAACGCTAGGGTAATTTTAGCACAAAAAAGGATAAATTAAGTCAATATTATATTCTGTAGAAACAGTAACAGCTAGTGATACGATGTAAAATATAGATTTTACTGATTTTACTTATAAGTGATTTTGTAGATTATAGGTACACTTATTGCTTGGATTGGGTAAACTAACTTTTTCCAAGGTTAGGTAAAAAAAAGATTATTCTGTTTCCCATTTCTCTTTGGTACCAAACCCTGCCAAAAAAAAATGGACGCTTCCTAACCTCGCAACGTATTTGTTTAGTTCCTTAAAAACTTCATTTGCCATTCAATGCAAATCAAGTTGGGAAAAAAGCATCACTAATGTTCCGGTACATCTTTTCTTTTAATTTCTTCAAAGTAGACATCCATTTCTCCCTGATCTTCATTAAACAACTTAGTCAGAAATTTTCCCACCAACCTTCAACGGTTGAACAAAAAGCGTATTGACTGGGTGGTCAATATCGTAAAATCTCGGTCAGTTCACCAACCAATTAGCTTGTCTAATTTACGCACGGACAGGCAAACGAGCTAATTCATATAACAAGATAAACTTTACTGTATGGCTGAACTCGCTATCGAACCTGTACCCAAAATAACGCGCGTTGATCGTTTATTAGCAGTCCTATAAGTTTTGCTTGCAGACGTGCACAATTATTTTGATGGAAACATTTTAAAAACTAATTTTAAAAACTAAAAAAGACAAAAAAGCCAAGTTTATGGGCTTTTAGAAAGGATTATAAACAAAAATCTGCTTAAGGCATAGTTAACTAGCCTTTCCAATAACTCTAAGGCGAAAACTTGACGAATAGATACAAATAAGCACAAACTGATGGATTAAAACCAACATGTAAAGCGACGAAACAAAAAGAGAGTTAAAAGTGATTAACGATTTTTTGTTTCAGATTTTCTGCTGAATACTTCCACAGTCATTAAATAAGTAGTTAAGTAGTACACTCTAAGCGAGACACATCTTCCGGAAGCTACGACCCATCGAGTATGTGTAAAAACGAACAAAAGAAGGAATATATGTCTTCCCAGACGTGATTTGAAACGCGATATACTGTCTTAATGTTTATTTTTAACGATAAAAACAACATTATTGTTTTTGTTTCACAAGAAAGTTTACCTTATGAAGAGTAGTTATCTAAAAACGCATAGTCAGGTACAGCTGTGGCTGCAATTTCATCTGTGGTAAACCAATGATTTTGTATACTTTTTCATTATCGAAATCCAGATAAAATACTTTTTACCAGGTTAAATTTTTATTCAGTTGAAATATTATTTCATCTTGTCTTTTTAAATGTGACCTGTATAACCGATAAAAAACGAAAAAAATAAAATAAAACAAGTAGAGATTTGATAAACGATACAAGGCAAAACTTAAAATTTTATTACAGGAAGAGCAAAGGAAGGTTTAAGAATAAAAAGCACATTCCCTGTACGTGACACGTCATCCAACCTTTATTTAATGTGACTTTTCTTCAAATCACCACTAAGCCTTTATGCAGTAAAGTTCTAAGTAAATATATAAAATATATTTAGTGCTCACTTGGCCTGTAGAGAGCTCAACACATCAAGGTTGTGGAGCAAAGATATACTGGTCAAAAAGGATAAAAACAGCGTTTGAAATTCGGTTACTGGAGTTTCACGCTCAAAACGATTATCAGAATAAAAGTTTTTAATCTATAGTTTAGATTTTAACTATTTATAGCCATATCCATATTTAAAAACTTTTCGACTGATGATCGCTTCGTGCGTGAAACTCGAGTAACTGAACCTTAAACTATATTTATCCTTTTATTATAAATACATATATTCATACAAACAGATACATACGTATATAACGGATCCAAAGAACGGCCAAAGGGGTCATGCTCCCATAAGACCAAAAACGTGCCTGGACTAAGGAAAAACGTCTAAAAACCAGAGTACTATTGACTCATTTTTCTCCCGCAAACCGTAGGTGTGGATCTATCTTTGGAACAGGCATATTTCTCTGACCCTTACCATATCTAACTAGCTAGTCTATTAGAACTCTTGTTTCGTATCCGACTGTAAATGCCAAATATTCTTCGCTATCATTTTACCCTGGTTATCACCAGACAAATTTACTCGTCAAAGAAAGACGTCTCTGGAAGAAAAGAGTTTTAATTAGCATATAATAGTTTGACGAAGAACACAAATCAAAGATTATCCAGCTGCAAGCAGCAGGATGGATTGTTTACTGCTTATCAAGTATATTGATTTCACCACGCGTTGGTTATCATTATATAAGATAGATTTGAATGTAACGTTCATTGAGATTATCTCTAAACAAGTCAGCAACCGATCTATGTAGTATTGGTCTGCAGATTGTAGATTGACTTTAAAACAATCAGCTTCAAGCAGCGTTTGTAGTAGGGAAGACATCATGCATTCGTTAAATTTCCCATGTATATTGGTTTTTTTTCTTTTGGTTTGCAGTCGATTAATAACTTCACATTTGCCAGAGCAAGAAAATAGAGATTTGCGACGAGCTCCCAAGCCGCAGAAAAACGAGGACAGAATACTTGTCAGAAGGAAATTCGATTTTCTACCTGGTTCATCTAATCGTCCTCTAAAGAATAAGAAATTATCGAAAGGCCCTGGAAATATCAAAACGTCTCAGCCAACGAAGGGAGGAAAGAAGTCTTCCGGTATAAGCAATGGTATGTGGGGAAGAAGATGATCAAAAATAAAACCGACAAGCTGAGGCAACTAATGGTAATAATATGAAGATATGTATAACTGGCCACTGATGCTGAAATAAAATAAATTCATCCAAAAACTCTCTATGACCTGGTTTGATTAATCTTTTAAAATTTTGTTTATCCATTTTCAAACTCTTGACACGGATGCCCTAACCACAGGGCGCATTGAACTACAATTTATTTAATCAACATGCTCTCAATATTCAGGAACTAAATCGCCAAGGAAAAAACTTCTCAATTAAAAAAAATTAACAACAAAAAAAAAATCATGTCATATAAAGTTAACATACTTTAATGAAAAAAGTGCAAGATAATTTGAAACCTATATTTAACTGGTTCGGTTGTATAGACTCTATGGACGCACTTATCAGTTATCACAAATACAATTGTGTATGTGGGCACAACAGTCAATTTCCTTCCTTGAATGTTCGATTTTTTAAATCCTGCAAGCAAATATATATTCTACACAAAAGAAGAAAGAATTAACGATTAGGTACTGCAGAGTTCACTTTCAAATGCGCTATCAACTTCATTTTCATTTATAGTAGATTTGAGCGTAAAACCATAGGAACCCATCTTAGAAATCCGACATGCAAGAAATCGGAGCTGGAAGCCGACGAGCAACGGCGGACGGTCCCCATTTCAAAGGTCACACATCAGGCATTGATTCCTTCTCCAAAGAACTTTGAAGGACTACTTCGATGACTAATATTAAAGTCTTTAGTGATAGCCTTTCAACTGCCGGGTCAGCTTATACAAAAGATAGTTCTTGTAGTAAATTTTGTGCTGATGACCCAGGTTTGAAATCGTCAACATACGGAGAGGACACGAGTGGCAGTCGATCATCCATGTTGGGCAACATCGTGATAAATGGAATAGATCTTAATTCACTGAGTGAAAAGAATTCAAAATTGAATTGGGAAAGAGAAGTCTAAGTAAGAGGGGAAACAAAGATGCCCTTGTTTGCAGACTCTAGCCGTTTATCGAAGAACAAATTTCTAGCCATCATGACAATAATCACGACGATAAAAGTAATACTGGCAACCAGTCTGTCCTTTCTGCAGAGCCTGTGTTGAAAAATTTAATTGGAAGTTAAGATCTATATACCAGTGAAATCTCAGAAAATGGTTCTGGGGTAAGTGCTCTTGCTCCAAACTTCACAGATTGAAGGTATCAAGAGTAAATTGCTGAAGATCAACGAATCGTTAAACAATCGGTCTAGTAGTCATTGCCCGTCGAGTTTTCTATCAGCCAACTGCTGTAGTGAATTGTGAGAGGAAAATGAATCGCTTAGGTGTAAACTAACGTTCTACAGAGATCGCTTCGAAAAGGTTGTAGAAGAACGTGACACATCGAAATTGGTAATTCAGCTCCTTTCTAAGGATCTTTATTATATGTTAAATCCATCGGCCTCACAGACTTCAGTCTCGTCTAAAGATAATTAAGAGTATATGAAAATGTTCCAAGAGACTTTCCACGAGAATATTAATGGAAAACGTCCTATAATTAACAAAAGTCAATAAGGAAAGGAGTCAAAACGTTTTAAAATTTCTTCTCTTAATATTAACAGTTTGACGAGACATATTGATGAACTCAGGGTTCCGCTGTCTGATAACCCCTCAGACATCCTTGCAATTAATGAAACTAAGCTTGGTGACACTATTAAGAATTCTGATGCATATGTCGGGATATGAGATTATTTCGTAGAGTCCGAAACAGAAATGGTGGCGGCGTATGCTTTGACGAGAGAAACATCATTAATTTTGTTGTTCTAAGTGACTTGATGTTAATCTGAAGAATTTATGTCTTGAAATCTGGAAAATTTATGTCTTGAAATTCGTAAACTACGTTCAAAACCATTTATTGTTGCCACGTGGTATAGGCCACCTAATGCTTCTGTTGAAATATTCTCGTACTTTGAAACCCTTTTTGGAAAGTTAGATTGACTAAGTTACGAATATTATCTGGTTGGTGACTTAAATTGTGATGTCACCTCTGTAAAACATGATAATAATACACGTTTATTATTAGAAATAGCGGATATGTATTGGCTTCAGCAGATTGTAAATGAATCTACTCCTATTATAGAAACATTGTCGACGTTAATTGATATAATTTGCACTAGTAGACCTGAAATGGCAGTTTGTTCCGGAATTTCTCACATTGGCATTAGCGACCATAGTCTTATTTATGTTTATCGTAAGTTATCTATTGATATTGATTTTAAAGGTCATACATCTGTTACCTGTAGAAGTTTGATAAACTTTGATCGTGTAAGTTTTTGCAATAGTATTGTGGACCATGACTGGATGAGCCTGAGTGATTTTGATGATCCAAATATTATACGGATCGAGTTACGTTTTTGGCCGTAATTGATAAACACGTTCCGGTCAAAACTAATCGCGTCCATCATAATAAAGCACCCTAGATGACTTCTGATCTAAAAAAATGCATGCGCGATCGTGGTACTGCTGAATTAAAAGCTTCTGTTTCGAAAGGTTTTTTTTACTGGGGTTTTTGATATTTCGAAACATACTAGTTTCTTCAATATCGGGACATTTAAATCTTATCATGAGTAACCAAGTAACATCATTTCACGACCACCTCCCAACATGGCCTGTTAGCTCAGATGGTAGAGCGTCGGACTAGTAAACCAGAGGTCGCGGGTTGGAATCCCAGCCGGGCCAAGTCGAGTTTTCTATACTTGTCCGGTATGGTTCGTCACTCGGAGTGACATCCAACATTATTGTTCTCTACCGGAGTTCATTCTCTCGCATCCGATAGCTTAATACTATCCTTATGTTTACCGTAATTTGAACTTTTCTCGGAACTTTATCACCTTACCTAATGAATTGGCCGTGTTTAAATAAAAATTTATCACGTCATGTATGTTCCTCGTGTGTGCGCATGCACTCCATACTCCCGATTCCGCTAAGAATTTGGGTGCACTTCGTGTAGACTCAAATCAAAGTAATTACTAATCCTTTATCATACTTCGGAGGTCGGCACTCTTGAAAACGAATCCACATACAGCCTTAGGAGAACACAAAGAGAAGAAACGCGTGGCGACAAAAGTTAAACAAGCGATGTCAAATAGCGAAACGGAGGGATACCCGTCATTTGCATCGAGGAGCCAAGCACATGGTCACGGTCGTTATTTCGTGCAGTCAAATTTTCCTGTTCCTCAACCCATGGTTTGTAAAATGACGTAGGCACAAACTGGGAGTTCTTTAGACAACAATGGGAAGACTATGAGGTCACCACCGGACTTTCCACACAGAATGGAGTAGTTCGTCTTGCAAGGGTCACAGGTCAGTGATAGGTAAAGACTGCTTGCAAATACTTCGAAATTTGGACCTGAAACCGGAACAACAAGCAAGTGTCAAGAGCTGTCTTGACCAGCTAGAAGTTTGTTTCAACCCTCCACGGAACGTAGTCTACGAAGGGTGCGTTTAACAGCAGCGTACAAATCCAGGATGAAAGTGAGGTTGCCTCCGTTAACTGACTACGAAGCTAGCCTCGTCGTGTCAATTTGGCACCTTAACTAATGAACTGGTATTAGAGTAAAAGATATGAAAAGGAGACTACCGAGACAAAACAAATTGACACTCCAGTAAGCGATCGAGATGAGAAAAGCTAGCGAAATTACTCATCAGCAGCTCAAATCGATGGAAAAAGAGGAAAGAATTACATTTGAGGGAATAAAAGAATTTAAGAGAAAAAGATGCTCGAAGGGGCAGCGCGTCTTCTAAGGCAAAGATAAATCGTCAATTATATCATCAAAAACATGTATGAGCTGGGGCAACAAACAAATCCATCGTAAGAAAGAAGATTGCCCTGTTTTTGGTCAAGAATGTCGTTTGTGCCGTAAAAGGAATTATTTGGCCACGGTTTGTAATAACAAACCTAGCCAGGGTCGTGTCAACAGAGTTGAAGAAGGGGAGACAGACTCCGATTGTACCTTGGACTCCGACTTGTCTGTATTAATGGTGCAAACCGTTTCAAGTCTGGCAGGCTCAAATACTCACCGATATAACATTCTGTTTGTAAGATAGTGATCATTCGGAGTACAGAGCAAACGAAGATCAAAATTGCGCATGCTCCTCAAACTTGTTAACTCAGAAAAGATATCTGATCCCCTAACGGGAATCGAACCCGCAATCTTCTGAACCCCGGTGAGATGCTCTACCTATTGAGCAGCATGGACTATAACAGAGCATCTCATCGGCGATCAGAAGGTTGCAGGTTCGATTCCCGTCAGGAGCTCAGATAACTTTTCTGAGCTAACATGCTTCAGGAGCATGCGCAATTTCGATCTATTTACACCAAGCTACCACATGCCGCACAACATCGGCCATGATATATATAGAGTAAACAAAGTTTGTCAACTTGACACAGAAGTATCGTGCAACGTTGTCAGCTATCGAGATCTCTCAATCTTGCAGCAAAATGGAGCTCGTATCTTACCAAGGGTTCAGGGAAGCTAAAGATGTATGACGGCTCGATCATTAAAACTCCAGGGAAAGCGGTCCGTAAAGCAGAGCACAGAAGTGAGCAACGCGGTCTTAAATTTTAAGTGATTGAGAGTGGAAAGAAGCCCCTGTTGTCAGCAGAATCGTGTGAAATAATGGGCCTACGCCAATTGGATTTGAACCCTCCACCAGAAATTAATACACACAGTGAATTGTGCAGAGAAAACTCATTTCACTGAAGAGCACGTCTTAAACACTTACTAAGATTTTTTAGAGGAACTGGGCCACAAGGTGGTTCGACGATCGTTACAGGCAACAACACCAAACCAGTACAAGACTAAGATCAGTTCCAGTTGCCCTCCGAAACGAAGTTAAAGCTAATTTGACAGATCTGGAGAAGGGAGGTATGCACCAACCGAGTGGATTAGCAGTATGAGACGACTAGTGGACGTTGCCACTAGTCGTTGCGATGCCAGTGAGAAAGGGCTTGACGTAAAATTATTCCAGAATGGACATGCACTTGCATTCACATCTCGAACACTATCACACTCAGAAAAGAACTACGTGCAGATACAAAAGGAGTGCCTAGCAATTGTTTTTAGTTGTCAGCGTTTTGACCAACACCTGGCCAGACAGTATGAAGTCACTGTGGAATCAGACCACAAACAATTGCAAAGTATATTCAAGAAACCCATACGTGTAGTTCCTTGCCGTCTTGAACGGATGTTGGACTACTACGCTATAACCTTGATGTGCGTCACAAGAAAGAGAGCCAGATGTTTATTGCAGACCATCTTTCCAGAGCATTAGATAGCCAAGAGAAACCTACAGAGGATCTAGGTAAAGTTCAGATAATCAACAGGTTTGGTAAACTGCCGGAACTTAAGAATGGTTAGACTGACGTTTCGAGTGAAGGCCCTTCATCGGAGTTATTTTATTCAGATAAAGTTCACGTGTTTGCCATGGAACTGGAAACTACGACCACCTTTGATGCTGTCAAATTGTCACCTGAAATGCAGGCTCAGCGGCATACATGTACCTCACATGACCCAGTTCTGTAGACATTAAAAACAACTGTTATTACGGGATGGACTGAGCAACAAGACTAACTTCCTATCCATATCAGCGAGTACTGTGTCTATCGAGGTGATATAATAATAATAATAATAATAACAATAATAATAATAATAATAATAATAATAATAATAATAACTTTATTTACCCACGGTACTATTTCACAATAAAGTTAAAAATATTTACAAGATGAGAAGTGATATTCCAATAGGCCGTGCACATGCATATTTAAAAACGTTTTACTTACTATATAAAGCAAAAATAAAAATAAAAGTATTACACAAAGTTATTTAGTACTAAATTTCTTTTAAAGGTTGTAAATGAATTCAAGCTTTTTAAATTAATCGGAAGTTTTTTCCAAGCCACAGCACCTCTATATGAAAATGATTTTTTACAATGTATTTGGTTTCGGGGGCACAAAATTAAATTCAGCCTGTCTAGTTTCATAACTGAGCTGAACCTGTTTTAGTAATTAGATCGACTAGATAGTCAGGTACCTCATTGTTATTAACTTCATACATTATAATGATGTTAAAGCTACTCCGAGCGACGAATCACACCGGACAAGCAGAGAAAACTCCACCTGGCCCGGCAGGGACTCGAACCCGCGACCTTCGGTTTACTAGTCCGACGCTCTACCAACTGAGCCACAGGTCAAGTT
>JBAHVQ010153151.1:0-20938 GCA_036872915.1 Nanipora kamurai | reverse complement strand
TTTGTTCTCTCTTTGCTTTTGTTTTGTTCTCTCGTTTTTTCGTTTGTTCTTGGTGTCCGATATATCGGATACTGTGCGTTAAAGGGTTAAAACACTTCGTCGTCGTTTGACAAAGGTTTAAATTTTTTTGGCTGCGGTTTTTTTTTGAAACTCAGACGATGGCTAAACAATCTCTTTTATTGTTATTAATTGTTTCTTAAGGTTTTGCTTGTTAAAACATCGAATGTGTTCAGCTAAATCTCGTAATCTAAGCGTTTATTTGCAAATCACAAAAAATCACAAAAGGTCTATATGTTACAAAAATATTACAATAATTGCAAACATAGTTGCGCCAAAATCCTTTATTTTGTGGCTTGGTGTATAAACTTATGGTCTGAATCGTATCCTATAGTTTGGTATAGTTTTTGACTGGACAGAATTATGAGAAGAACCATTCGAAAAGTGTTGATTTTGGTTGTCGATTTCATTTACTTATTTTCATTTACTTACTTTGAGTATCTCACGTAACAAGAGCATATTTTTACGGAAAAGTGATTAAGCTTTGAAAATTGTATGGTTTGCTGGGCTTTCTTTCTCAAAAGGCGAGCGAATACTGTAAAGTGACATGACAATTTTCAAATTCAAGCTATCGCCTCACCTTAAATTCACTATTCTTTCGTTTCCCACTACCAAACGTTGGTTGACTTGTAATCTTGATGCAATGAATATAGACGGATTTAATGTTTGGTTAGACTACAGTTTTCTTTAGTTCCGCTTTGTTCAACATTATTGGACTTCATGGTTCAATAACAACCCAAGACTTTAATGGATGTTTAAATTTCCTGTAAATTAAGTTTATCTTATTTATAAGAACTCTTAAAATGAATGTCAATTTACTGCTCTTCCATATTTCACCTCGTTCTTGAGATATTTAGATTTAGTTGATATTCCAGCTGGATGACTTATGACGTCATGTTGTTTACACAATACTTTAAAATCGTTTATATCTTTGAGATTATTGAATGAAATCACTTGGAACTTTACATGTTGATATGGGTCACAGACTTAAACATTAAATAAAAATTACAAATGATTTCGTTTAATGATCTTCAAGATATAAACGATTTTAAAGCATTGTGTGAACAATATGACGTCGTAAAATACCTTATTTGAATATCACATAAATCTAAATATCTCAAGAACAAGTGAAATATATAAGGACAGTAAATTGACATTTTCCATTATTTTAAAATTTATTTTAAATAAGATCAACTTTATCCACGAGTCATGTGCCCTTTAAAGTCACTATTCTTCCGACGTTCTTTAACCCTACATTATTTGACTTATAGTCTTCTAGATGAATGTGTTAGATTGCTTAGCATTATTTAATTGGCTTACAACTTTTAGGTGCAATGACCGGCGGTGGTTCTAAAGTAAGCAGAGGACGTATGGGCTCACGTATTGTCCATGATGTGACTCCCCAGCAGTTGTCAGAAATGGAAAAGAAAATTGAAGAACAAACCAAACGCTTGGAGGTATCTGACTTTTATTTCTTGGCAGCTTTGAATGGATTGCCTTGCTTAACTACCTCGCATTCAGTGTCCGGTTCACCATGTCTGGCAGTCATAGGCAATTACATTTGCCTTTTTGTGACGTTCTCATCTGATCTTTTTTGGTATTTTTTGAAGAGTACGACAACTGGTGTCGGTTGTTCAGCAACCTATTAGTGTAAAAGTTTCTGTAAAAAAAATATTGAGCTGTATTTTAGGTTCTAAGTAAGAACACTTACCCTTGTTTGAACTTTTTCTTACGTACCGCTAATCTATGAATATTTTAAAAAGATATTTTAACGTTAAAAAAGCATTATTTTCCCTATATAAATCACTTGACATTTTACAGAATTGGTTCCCCATAGGTAACGGAAAATCGTTAAGTGAAAACAGTTTCTATGACCTAAGAATAAATGGAAGACGCTGTGAATCGTCACCATTACCAACATGACACGCTGGATTATTTTTCTTAGAAATATTTCTTGCTACCAAATGTCAGATGAAGTTACAATCCCCGCAAGAATATTTATTGATAAATTTCTGAGGTCAAACTTATTCTTCAGCTCCTGAAGAAACTGTATCGAACCACATCAGCCTTTCCTTACCAGAAACATTTGCAATTGATATATAAAACTAAATCAGTAGTGTCATGGTGGTTTAGGAATGTCGGACTTTAAAAAAGACTTTGGAGGAGACTGTAGACGAATTGTCAAAAACTGTGTCAACTCAGGAACATCAGCTTCAGAAATACCAAATGGAAGTACAGGTATGAAAATTAGTGATTACAAGTAAATGAAAGTATGCAAAACAAACTCTAAAGTTGATAACCCAGTACAAAGTTTCAAATGTGGAATCTAATTGTTCAATACTCACACGTGTTTGCTGCTGTCGTTTGCCCATTAACCTTCTCGTACAACTCTTTCCACCAATAATTTGCTGGCATATTTCCAAACATTTTGAAGATTATAAAATAAAGCACGTTCCAGTCACACGTCAAGGTCGCAGATCGAGCGTGAGTATTCGTTGCGCCTTAGTGCGATAGATGATATAGTATATAGTAAGTGGCTGACCGATCTAAAACCAGGAAACAAAAATGAAGATGTTTGTGCTACATTGGACCATGTCCATTTTAGTGTTTTTATGGAATCGTGATATCCTTGGCACAACGAACTTACCTAGACCTTTATCCCCCGTTGTCAATTAGAACTGAACATCAGCCACTCCTTTCAAATGGAATATTACGAACATTGTAGAACGGACCAAAAGTGTGCTCGATTGCATTCGATGATCTTTTTTTTTATATCGGTGTTTTGCTGGAGGTTCCGCTACTTTCAATCTATCAGTATGATCTATAATGAAAAACTAGTTATAGCTTTCTTGAAAAAAGTGACATATCCAAGCCGTCTGGCGTGTAAATTAGGGGTATTGGGGTAATGACCTGTAGTGTGATATAAATGGTTCGCCAGAAATCGTAGACAAGGAAGACCCCGACATGTGGTGAAATTTAATGTCTTCTTCGATTCATTTGTTTTAGAAAATGCTATGCTTACATCGCTAGATTTTGGAAATTTATTATGTAAGGACATATTAGGTGAAATAGTATGAAATCCTTGGCTTACAATTACGGATAGTAAACTGAAAATGTTCGTAGCATCGCAATCGTATCTCTCATTTTAACCGACAATGTGCCCCGCACCTATATTATTTAAAGGCGATAGTTAACAAGCTACCCCGCAAGTAAATAATCTATTTATTTTTTAATTTATTACATTTATTTATACTGAATGATCGTATCAGATGTAGCTAAGCTGCCTTCCTTAGAGGTCCAGTAGGGGCTAACTCCAGTGTCTTCACTAGAGAAGTCCGCAGTACCCGAAGAAAAATCGAGGTTATCCGTGATTGGTAAAGTCAAATTAGACAACTCATTTGTGACCAGGGTTGCTATAATCGGATACCTGCTCGAAGCCGTAATCTAACCCTGTAGTCACATGGATGACACTTGCACTACCACTGTGCCACCAGCACAATTAATTATGTCAGCCATACTAATGGGTGGTGGTTTTTTCAGCCAAGCAAAATAAACGGTAAGTCAGTCATACTAATTGACTGTACTTACATCAGTCACCCTGATTTATGATGTGAAAATGTATTATCTCTTTCATCTCCAGAGATCTTCCTTTGGTGAGTAAAATGGTCTGATAATTTAGCAGAAGAACCTGTTCTGACAGACAGGAGTTAAGCCCTGAAATTTTCTTAAAAAATGTGCTACCATCATTGTGTCTTCTGTTTCACCTTTTCTCGATCATCAACAGTTCTGGGATGATTAATATATTGTATTGGTCTTCAGGTGATCTGAGTTTGACATCCCTGAAGGAAATACTTTAAAAACTGCATACACTGTTGTACGGGATATGTTTCTTTTTCGTCCTAAGGCACTAGTTCAGCAAGAAAAAAACTTGACCGAACAAATTAAAGGATTACAGACCCAGTTAAAACAAACGGTTCCCGATAAAAATCACCTGAAACAGTTGGAGCAAAAAGTGAAAGAACTTGAAAAAGGTTTGTTACAGGTTTTATTTGCTGTTCTCCCTGAATGTTCATTGTACTTATAAACTGGTGTTTTTCTGAGCCCGTTTTCACGAATCACGGTAAGCTTATCGGGCGGATATCTTCTTGCCTGCGAACAACATTTATATTGAGTCTGCTCAACGGCAAAATTCCGTGGAATACTCGCTATTCACTGCTAAAATTTGCGTTTGCTCAAAAACATATATAGTGCTGTTCACTCACTAGAGCATATCTGCTAACAGCATCCAGTGATTTTTCGAAGGTTGGTATCGAAAGTGTTGCAAACGGAGGTATCTAAAGCAACGGGTATTGGAGGGGAGGAAGATGATTCATAGTGACGTTTTTCTTGTAGTGGAAGTTCTAACAATTGCGAGGGTTGTTATGAAAATGAAAATGGTGATAAAATTTTTAAAAAAATGGATACTTGGGCTGGTCTTCCAGTTATAATTGTTAAGTGATAAAAAATTCATTTTTATGTAATACCCGACCATTCAAAAACTCATTAATAATTCACGAGGAAAACACAAAGAAAAATTATAACCGTGTCGTATCTTTATATGTGATAAAGATACGCTCGTTTTTTTGTCGAATTTTCTCGGCTTAGAAAACATCGATTTTCAAACTTTCTTCGTAGATTGGCGTGTTGAGGGGTTCGTTTTTGAAGTCATTCAAAAAACTCATAGTTCGTGTTTTATCAGATCTAAAACACTCAGCTGTCGCCTGGTGTTTTATATCCGATAAAGCACTCCTATTCGGTTTTTAAATATTACTTAAACTGTTAACTGTGACACTGAGACCGTTTAAGAATTAACCTGCAACTACCGCTAGGTAGTGAGAAAACGTATTTAAATTCCATCAGAACTCTCCGAAATACTTTTTACGCTTCACCAGGTGTAATACTTTGAACGTGACTTTAAAAGATACAGTTCACGTAAGAAAGACATCTCGCCGAACTATTAAACCGAGTGACAACGGTTTCTTGTCCGAAGCCTGCTTACACTGGACATCTGTACTAGGTCACAATGAGAGTATAAATAGCTGTATAACCGTCTGATTCTGCTGAAGACACGTCAGAGGAGCTTCAAATGAATCAGTCTTAACTTCTATTTCTAGTATCGTGAGAAGAATATTTAAAGCCTGGGTAGGATTAAATTAGTCGGATAGCTTTTTGCGATGCTTTTTTTTGTGGTGGCAAAAATTAAATGAAGTCAGTATCTTTCTGTAAATTAGTTGGACTTTCATGAACAACGGTTTATTTTGGTCTGAAAGTTCTTTAAATTATCCTATTAATCCATATCTGACATCTTCAATATTTGTCTAGAATGGCAGAAGGTTTCATCAGCATCGGCAAAAGTGGAAGCTGAAGTGCAAAGGTACAAAGAATGTTTTTAAAAGAGTTAAGACGTATCACATTGTACATCGTATGTCATCAATTTTCCCGTGTTCTAATTTCAACAAATGCTTGATGATATTGGTAGAGTAGTTAATTTACACGGCTGCGTGTCGTCAGGAAATGCACTTTTCCCCAATGCTTTGCCTGAGTATTAGATTTGTTGGCCATGTTTGTTTGCATTTTAACCAAGCTAAGTTAGAAAGAGGTAATGGGGTGTAAAAAGAGCCATCAAAAACTGAAACCAAGTCTTATTGCCCTGAGTGCGTATTGATGAAAACCAAGAGAATATATCACTCATTACAGACTAAGATTTACATTGGTACTATGACATCAAATCAAGAGAACTTGAACAATGACGTATTATTTTTTTTATTTATTTTCCAGTTTGCATAAGCAAATCATGGACATTGGAGGATCAAAACTAAAAGCTCAACAGGTAGAAGTCTAGTTTAATGATTGCGTCAGAAAAATACCGTGGGAAACACGTGGCAAAAACCTGAAATAAAACCAATACTGCTCTTTTTGTACCCACTGCGATATTATCTTACCATGATCATCTCAGATTCCTTTGTTCTTTGAGGACGTTTAACATTTAATGTCCTGTCGCGCACTTTTTCGAGTGACCTTTGTGCGCATAAATTATCTATTGGGACAATATGAAACAAATATTAAAAAAGAATCATGTGGATAGTTTTAGACTTGAAGCAATTGAAAAGACCTAGAGATGAATTTAATGATTAAAATAACCTCGGACAGTAAGGGTTAAACTACAAACTTCTCGGCAGTGTCATCCAAGAGTGGATTTTTTTCGCTTTTATGTGCTGAGGTTTACTCATGACTAACATGAGAGAAAATTAGAACACAAAGGACCATTTCTTTTTTAAAGCCGAAGCAGTTTATAATGGAGTATTTTCCTTATGTAGTGACTATAGAATTACAAAGTGATACCATGTCTTGAGAGAAATTGACAACTAAATTTCCCAGTTACCATAGAAAGAATTGTAAGGCCACATGGTAAAAATTCGGAGGGCTTCCTCAAACATTTCCACCACGGCAGGAAAATTTTATCCCTAATTTCCCTCATGTCAATGAATTAATATGTCAAATCCGAGTTAGTGTTTCAGACTTGGTTTCTAAACCTATGTTCCATAAATACGCTCAGTATTTTACATTTTACACTTAGGTTTATTTAATGACGTAGAATCGTATTTGACGTTTCGATTACTTTTGTTGAAACTATCGGAAATGGCTGTTATTTGCGAAGGAAAATTAACTTAAAATAGACTCAAAGCGCTGCCAGTTATGTGAACAAATACTGTAAATTTTACTTAGAAGGGAATTCTTAATAAAGTATTTAAATTCGATATTTACATATCTATTGTCTTATTTTCAAATTTCACTTATTTTCAAATCTTGTCACCTTGAATAATTAAGTTGGTAATTTGGAATAAGTTTCAAAGTACATACACGTGCGTTAAATCCAGCCACGCCATCGGCCGACGTGCCATGAATGGCTAATGACGTGTGAGAATTACTTATAATTATGCCATGGAGTGTCCTCAAAACGGTACGTAAGATTTGATTCATTTAAGTATACTATTCGGTCGCTGATTTATGTTAAGTACCTGCCGGATGTAACGGGAGATAAGTTTGTGCAAGAAATAAGGCACATGCGCTTGAAGTGAGTTGAGTTACTTGGTTTCATTGTACATTAAGCACCGTGCAAACTTTGACAGTCGAGTGAAACAATGAGTTGAAATAGAACTTTTTTAATGTAATTTTCAAAAGTAGGTCGCTGTCATTTGGATATGAAACGGCTTGCGTTAAGAAAAAATATCACCAGAATGAAGAGAAATAACTTTCAGAACATTGTCTGATTCCTAGGCTAAAGTCGACACGTTCTCTAAAGGAATTGATGAAATTGTGCGTGAAATAACGAAGAATAACGTGGCACTAAAGTCTTCATCGAGGTAACACGAAGTATTTCATGTTTGATAATGCGTTCATGAAGTTTTCTCCAGGATGTATGGGAAAGGATCTGGGGAACATACTGCCGTCTAATTGAACGTCGAAGAGGGAAAAATACGTAATACGTTTTCATCATATTTGAAGTGAAATGCAATTTTCTGTCTGTTTTTATAAGTAAAAGTCTACCAGTGTGTCTTCGTTCCTCAAAACGATATTTCACGCCAATGTAAATGACGGTTTTTCATTTTAAAAGAGGAAACGAGTATGAGTTGGTAATAATTTTAAAAGTTAGGAAGATTATATGATAAAATTTGATTTGGGAAACAGGACAGTGGCTGTGGGGAAATTCAATCCTCTGGCGACCCCTGCTGCGTTTTTAAAAAACGTGTGAAACTCACCAAAAAAAATTACTGTTAAAAATTCAAACAAAAGTCAAGACCATGATACGTGCCCCAGCCTGGGACGGTGGTTAAAATTGAATTATCGTTAATATTTGGCAGTCACAAACGAACCACGATGTGCACGAATTGCCGAGATTGATTGTGAAACAGATATCTGTCAGTTCTTCCCTGGGCTTTATGGCGACATAACAAGCGTCCACCATGGTCCTTACAATGTCTGCATACTTCTAGTTCCAGCATTTTCATTTATAGGTACAACATATATATATGTACAACATATGTATTATGACTTTGAGAGTACTGTCAAACTCCGTGAAAATAGTGCTAAATGCAAGTCTTACAACAACGGATCGAAACGGTGCAACCCATGTCTGTTGGAGAAGTTATATATCATGAAAATGGAAAGGGCTAACTCCCTCAACAAAAGGAACGAACTTATTTCCAAATGGTGCCTTGAGCACAAATTTTACATAAAGAACTACCCAAACGAGATAACGTAAAAAGCTTTTGTATTTATAAATAGCTATTTTTAGCTACAATGTTACTTGTAAATGCATAATTTTACTGTTGAACATACATGCAGTACAGAGACGTTATATCGGTAGTTAAGTATGCATTTCAGAAGGACAAGCAGGTAAATTGCATGAACCTTACATATATAAGTAGATTTTTGGTTGTACCTCATTACTGCCTAAAGATCGTGTAACATGAAACTCAAGTACAGAAGTTTTTAATTTTTATGTTCTAGTTCTCATCCTTTAATTGTGTGCTGTGTGTGTCTGTTTGTCCGTCCGTCCGTCTATCTGTCTGTCTGTGTGTCTATCTTCTGTCTATCTGTCTGTCTGTCTGTCTATCTATCCATCAACTACAACACACGAGGTGCCGACGACCTCGATTTCATTGCCGAGCTAGAATCAGCCCTCAGATCAAACGACCCAACAGAAGACACTAGGAACAATATACGTCACCAGGTAACCAACGACCTTTCACGCCACCATTGTCCAGTGGATTTGACCAAAACAGAAAAACAAGCATTACACGAAGTGAAGAAAGACAACATTGCTATTACCAGGGGACAAAGGACGAGCCACTGTCGTCATGAATAGGACCGACTACGTCAGCAAAGCAATTAGCCGACTTCAAGACGCAGACAACTAGCTATCATTTGAAACCGACCCGACTAAGACAACCGTATCACGCATCAAAAAAGCACATACCTTAGAATCCGGGCTAATGCTGCAATCATTGCTAGAGTTCACAGACTTCCCAAGATTCACAAAGAAAACATCCTACTTCGCCCAATCGTCTCTCTTCTTGGATCTCCCGCTTACCAATTATCAAAGTACCTTGCAAACGTCCTTTAGCCTCTTACATAAACCTCTCCCGACTTCATCAACAACGTCAACACCTTCCTGAAACATATCAAAGACCTCAAAATCGGACCCAATGAAACCATGGTGTCCTCTGATGTTGTATCCTTATTCATCTCCCTACCATTATAAGCAGCAAGACCCATAACCAACAGTCTACTATCCACCACCCTTCATGGAAAACAATAACTACCCATGAGAGCAAAGACGATATCCTTAACCTAGAGCTCTACCTTTCGACTGAATTCCGCTTCCAAGAGTCCTACTACAAACGAGTATCTGGCAACCCTATGAAATCTCCCCTTTGCAGTTTTCTTACCGAAGTGGTTATGCACGGTCTTGAGAAGAGAGTGGTAACAGACAACAGCGATATCAAATTATAAGACAGATATATTGACGATGCATGCTCAACATTGAAAATCAAAATCAGCGACGTACTAGACGACATCAACAACGCGACCAACAACATCACTTTCCTAAAGAAGAAGAACAAAACAACCAACTCGCATTCCTGGATGTACTACTTACCAGAATGAGTGATTGCAGCTTACAAACACAGGTATACCGAATGAAGACCAACACGGACCTAATACTCAACTACGAAAGCAATCATCCTATTAAACACAAAATAAGCTCCGTCCAGAGTGTCTTCAACCAAACTGAAACTCACTGCAGCACCCAACAAATCAACCAAGACGAACGAACCTACCTTTATCAGACTTTCATGAAGAACCACTACCCTAGGAACTTTATCAACAAATTCAAAACATCAAGAAAACGGAACCCGAACAGCATAGCAAAACGTCTAGACCAGGAAGAAGAACAAAAGAAGAAAATAGCCGTGCTTTAAATCCGGACTATATCAGAAATAACAGCCAGACTGCTCAGGCATCATCAGACAGTGGTAGGGCATTTACAAAATATAAGGACTCTATCAGCATCCCCTGCCGCAACAAGCAGTACATTGGAGAAACATCGAAGAAAGTCGAAACACGACTGACCAAACACAAAAACGCTATCAGACGACATGCCCCAAGATCTCTTCCAGTCACACACGCAGAGGACAATGGACACACGTTCATCTAGTCCCAAACGAGTCTACTAAGACAAGCCACCACAAGACACGATGGCGAATGTAAGGAAGCCTGGCATAGTATGGACAAATCAACTATAAGACGATAAATTGACATTCCTACGACATACCAACCTAATCCGAGTAATCCATCTTCGCCATATTGTTCTAGTACAGTAATGTATAGTTGGTATATTAAACTTGAGTAAGTGTGATGCTCACACAGATCCTATATTCAGAGATCTTCATATATTAAAATTTCATGATATCTGCAAATTACAAATGGAACAATTTACATTTTCATTCTCTGCCAAATGAGATAATAAATACAACCTTATATTTTTATTTACATCTAAATTGAAAAGGTACTTATGCTCTGAATATGGGAACATGTCTGCATCGCGAGATTAAATTTTATTTCGTTTTCTTCAGGTTTTGTTAACATACTAAGCTCTCATTGTTATGTTATTTAATTCATGCTATATATCTGATCTTGAGGTAGTCTAGATATTAGTAAACCATATGGTTTCAATTTTAGACTTCCTCTCCATTAACATTAGAAGTATTTTATTAATTATGTATTATACTAAGTGTTTTTTGCGGCAAAAATAAACCATTCACCATGCCATCACTTGAAACGCCCAACAGAACTCCGACCGTCAGGAATAAAAGTATTAAGTTTACATACCCAATACCCCTCTCTCATTGTCGGCTCATTTACATGCGTATTATCGATCACTTTAAGCCTTAAATCATCCAATCCAGAATGTCCCAGTATATATATAAGTATATATATACGTGAATGTTTTGGTTTACGAAACACAAAGAGGCCTCAATACCAAACAGATAGAGCAAATAGTATTATATCACTTACCTCAAAAAGTCACTACAGCCTGTTTCATCTTCTGAAAGAATCTTCAGGTCCCAATCCAAGATTCTTTCAGAAGATAAAACAGGCTGTAGTGACTTTTTGAGGTAAGTGACATAATAAGTATATATATATGTAAGTATATATATATATATAAGTATATATATATATAGCTACAGTAGAATTATGTTGAACAAAAAGGTCTCAGTAGAATCTTTGGAGGATGGGTCAATAAATATAATCACTCAAATTTTCTCCAAGAATACTAATAAGTTCGAGAGGCAATCTCTCACAGTCGTCGTTCGGGTGTTGTTGTTTTTGCGTTATTACCCGTATTATTCTAATTTGAATTTTTGTTAGAAACATCGCCAAATCGGAAGAGAAGGTAGAATACCTGGAGAAGGAAATTGAAGATAACAAGAAAGCAATGGATAATATTCAGGTAATTGCTGTAAGAACTTTTAAAAATACGTGGTGAAATTATAATGCCTTTCTTAATTAAGCATTGCCACTGTTGAAGTTTCCCTCGTTTGGCTTTTTTGTAATACTATATTTGGATTTACTTGTCTAGCCGCTGTAAATCCCAAATCCCATAATGTTCGGGCTCTTTCGTGGCATATGACCGGTAATCAGAAGGTTGCGGGTTCTATTTCCGTCTAGGGCTCAGAAATCGGTTTTTTTTTTGAGATTACAAGCTTGACGAACGAACGTTCGCTAGTAGTCTGATAGATACTGTAAAACTACTTGATGCATTTGAACTGGCTAGGATTGCGATGGATTCAAATTACTTAATAAACTAACAACTACAACCCAAAATCCAAAATGGTTCCTCATATGGAGCAACACTGGAGATTGGACACTAACTACCTAATTAGAATATATTACATCATACTTACACATGAGCCAAATTTGTGTTCAGCTTTCAATATAGTGATCATTAAGATAGTTTTTTTCATTTTGTTGTCATTAAGAACGAATTCAAAGAGCTGGAGGAATGTGCTGCTAAAGTTCTTCAGAGCTATAAAGAAGCGCAGGTACAATATTCATAAACGAAATATACTACAAACGCACCAACCTACCTTTGACTAATATACCCTCTCACCATGTAACTAAGAGACACCCGATTTTTTTTATTGCTGTCGGAATAAATCACTGTTCCTTTGATTCTGAACATTTTAAGTTGTGCAAGTCCGTGAGGAAACAAACAGAAGGTCATTTATGGACTTTCAGCGAATCTCATTCATGTTATATATAACGGTAGCCTATGCCAAGAAATATAGAGCCATGCAAAAGGTTTTTGGATTGGTTTACCCTGAATAGCAACCCAAGAACGTTTACCGTGGCATTTAGCCCATCTGGACTTATCAAGACGATTACTTCCCTGTTTTCGAAGTGGATATTAATGGACTATCACCACCTGAACTATATTGTTTTATTTATCTTAAGACAGAAACATTTTTCTTCTGTGTTATCCAAATTGTCCAAAATTCTACCCTTGTTCAAAATTTTGTTAATTCGACCATTCTCACTTCAGGGACATAGTAGAAAATTTCCATAATGCTGTGAATGTCAGGAATGGACCTCAATTATGAGTTTTATCGCTATCTTTCATACCAATCAAAAAAAAATTTTTGCCCGTTCACGGCCTCGTTAGGTGGTACTGCAAAATGGGACAACGTCGCGTTCACCGTCGCGGCTGGTGTTTCAGTGCTCAATCAATAGACAAGCCCTTTTTATTAGTCTGTGCATAGCTTGATTGACTCTGAAGCCACAAAACAGGTTAGTTTCAATTTATGCAACAATACTACGTAGACAAAATGGACGTGGCACCCTTCAACCGTACAAAAGGTTTTCCCCCCACATATACCCATTCTAATGGTCACTGTTGTAGTTCATGGGAAAACCTTGAGCCTTTTCACACATTGTTCTGGGGAAGGGGGAACCGCGAAAAAGATTGCATCAAAGAAGGAGTTTCGTAATTATAAGCGGACAAAAATTAACTTTGCCGTTACAGCGAATTTTGACCAGGATTCAATCCGAGACAAAATTGTAACAACATTCTAGAGCAGCACCCATAACAGTTGGCAAGGTTTCCTTTCTTCACGAGAATTGGAACATATTCTAAAGTTTGCGCTATCAATCTCGATTAATGAATCACGTTGCAATTTTGCGACTTGCCATTAAAGTAAGAATAGACGGAATCACTCGATTTGGGATAGAATCCTGAATGATTCTAAGTTTGGGTATCCAGAGAGATGAATACCGTTCACATTCGTAATAAGCCGATGAAATTTCCGTTCTTTCGATGTATGACAAAATCATTTGGGCATTTGTAGTCTATCAATACTCAATCCGAAAACTTGGAAGTAATTTACTGGATAACAATACTGATGATGGGCTTATCTTCACTAAACTGTCCGAGGCTCCTACTCTCTTCAAGTCGAAGCAATCCAAAAACCCCTTTTGAATGGCTTCAGGTCTCGTCATTGGTAAGCAAAACTGGAAATATGATTGAGATCTGACCATGCCTCCCCCGACCCCAAATCGCTCCGAATGGATTCTGCATGGTTCTCTTACAGAATGGCTCTTAAGTATAAAAGCTTACTAGTTTATCTCTTACATACATAACCTTAATTAACAAGGCAACTTTATCGGATGCCTTTATTACGGTCAGAAAAGTTTCCTTGAGTATTTCAGAAATCGAGCTATTGTTTTTTCAGACATCCAGAATTGCCTTTACATTTTTATTAGTACCATATAAATAGTACGTCCAATGACTAGTAATTTTACAAAATTTGTCTCGAACTTTCATCCTTCCGCCAAAACATCCATAATAATTCTTGGATAAACTATGTAGAAGCTAAAAAGTTTTAAAGAGGATAAAAGTTTAAGAGATAAAAATACAAAACGTTTTCGATATCAAGTCGTTTGTTTTTCGACATTATATCACATTGTTAACAAAATAACCAAACAGGTGACCATAATAAGCCCACGTCTCTGGTCTTGTCACCCCTTCTCGTTCTCGATCTTAAATGAAGATATCATGCAGAACCGCACAGTAATTGCATTGACCTGAAAGATCTAAATATAATCGGCTGCTAATAGGTTAAGATTCTGTTGATCTTGCTTTACCCGACGTTAAATTTGTCATTACTTTTTACCTACTTGAACAGGATAAGATGAAAGAATCTGAGCAGTGCTTAACAAAACTTGACGAAGAGTTTAAAGAACTTGAACAAGAAGAGAATAAACTGAAAAGTGAAGAAGTTGACGTAAAAAGTGATATGGAAAAATACGATCTTCTTGTAAAAGAGAATCAAGCTAAAGTAAAACATTGGCAGAAAGAGGTATTACACCCGTGTTCATTGGGGTTGACTTGGGGTTACTGAATAGCTTCAAGCGCCCCCCTTCTCTTCAGGACCAATTTTCCAATTCTTTCAAATCTGACGAGAAACTATAGGAGTAACTATGATACACATTTTCTGTGTGATCTTTTGTTATTACTTCGATTTATTTTAGCATCACAATCCTTTCGATCCATATCACTCTATCCACAATCCTTACCATCACCTTGCTCTAATTTTAATCCTAAGTGAAGTATCCAAAAGACATTTTGTACCATGGCCGCCGAAACAATGTGAGCTAACAACCAAATACATTTTTGGTCTGGGATTCTTGGGCCAGAGTGTTAAAAAATTATTAACATTATTACTAAAAAATATTAAAAAATTAAAATTATTAAAATATTAAAAAATTAGAATTAAAATTAAAAAGTTATTAACAACCTCGCATGATCGTATGATAAATTTTAGGATGGATTAGTAGTGAACACTACAAACTGATACTCATGCAATGGTTTTTTTTTTCTTTTTCTCATTTAAACTACACCAAAATGACTTCCTGTCCAGATCAGTCTCTATAACGTGGCTTGACTACTTGAATTCACGACATTATTTTACCTGCATGTTTCCCAGGGCATTCAGCCACGTTTTCAATCTCATTATCTCAACTTAGAATTTTAGCAATGTTTTCATTATTAAGTATGATGTCATCAACAGCATGGCGTTATAATAAAGTATGATGTCATCACTTTGATCCCCGACTTTGTCAAGGCTGACGACGCCACTGCGCTGTTGAGATCTAAGCAACTGGACAGATAATAGAGATTGGTTTGTCTTAAGATGATTAATGCAAATGCCGGATTAAAATTTGCTGCTTTATTCCCATACTATTTAGTTGTCATATGAACCCAAACTTATTGAATAAAGCGTTTTTACCCGACGACAAAGCCATTAACAATTTGAAAATTTGGGCCCTATACACCAAACTAAATTTTCAATTTGTCTTTTGTATTATTCAGATTGGTAAGCTAAACCTTCAATCCATTGGAATCTCAACTCAAGGGGAAGAACTGACCTTACCTACACTTAGTGAAGAGGAACTGAGAAACCTTGATAAAGATGCAATTTCGGTAAAAAAATTGTTTTTGTTTTATCGTAAATTATCTGTTGCGCTAAGAATTTGTATTTACTTTAATTTATTTCTGTATTTATTATTTGTTACCACCCTAAAAATGTTGCTTTAAGATCAAGCAACAAAAGTAAATTTCATGATTAAAAAAAATCCTCATGCCTTTTTGTCGATATGTAAAAAAAACTAGATTTTATCTGCATGAAAATGTCATTACTATTCGTTTTGAAATCTTTGTTTTAAAATGTTCTGCATATCACATTTTTTGCTCTCTCCGAACATATTGATATTATTGCGGGTAGAACTTAATGCAATAGTCCTCATTTCAACAATCTATGTCTAGCCACCCTTAATTGAAATCCATAATTTCCTCATAGAGCGAGGAGGTGGAGAAAACTGCATTTAGAGCAAGATAATACAAATTTAAACGATTACAGATTTTTACCTAAGCATAAGAACGTACATGTCTGCTTACTATGCCAACTTAACAACTGAACGGTTTATTCGTTTAATCAACTAGCTTATGTCTTAAACCTGCAGACAAAACCGATAGAGCAAATGAAATAATAATAATTTTGCTTGAGATAAGGTGACAAATTCGACAAACATTAGACATTCTTCAAACTGGCTATCGAACATGTCCATAATCAGGCACATAAAATGGCCTTCACCTCACAAATTCATTTCACCTGAAGATCTACTAGTTAGGCCTTCAAAACGTCAGCCATCAGTAGCGACACTCTATCATGGTTACTTCCTCCTGCACTATTAAACTTCACATTTTACCACATTCAATTTATATTGTCTTTCGCATAGTACGAAATTACTGTCTTGGAGGAAAAACTAAATCAGATGAAACCTAACATGGCTGCTATTGAAGAGTACCGCAAAAAGGTAAGGTGTTTATGCAGTTGACTTTGCGCAGGAAAGACAAATTATTAGTATGTACCCTATCGTGGTAACATTTTTTGACTTGATGCAGGAAGAGTTGTACCTTACACGAGTGAACGAGCTTGATAAAATAACTGAAGAGAGGGACAACAAGCGGAAGGATCGTGAAACATTGAGAAAAAAGCGACTGGATGAATTTATGGCTGGTTTTACTGTGATCACCATGAAACTAAAAGAAATGTATCAGGTGAGAATGACCATGGGAATTTTGCCATTTCTAAATAATAGACAAAGAAAAGAGAAACAAGAAAACATAAAAGGACTAAGCAAAATAAGAAGGTGGCGGAAACAAATTATACGATTCTATGGCTGGTAAAAAAGGCACTGGTTTATTCCACCATCCTTAATTTTAAAGAAAAGGTTACCTCAACTCTTAGATTCGAAAAATAAAACTATCATGCGAAGACTTGCGAGAAACGAAAAAGAGTCGTCAAAAGAAAACAGGAGTAAAACAACTCGCCAATGTAAAACAACTTTGGTATTAAAAGGCTTCCTTTAATTAGTCAAGTAGTCGGCACTTTTTTAAGTATCAGTTACCGTATGTCCGGAAATTTGAAACTGATTTTCTCTCACTTACTAGTAATTCAATCAGTGATGAAATCAATAATTGATAAGTCTGTTTTGCAAGGTCTCTCTCAAACTAACGAGTATTTTTGAAAGATACAAATTCCTTAAAATTAAACGCCTTCGGCTACCTGTTCTGAAGATGCGGCTTTTCAAATCCCACTGGAGTCCTCCATTTCTAATTTGAAGTAATTGTCATAATAACTGAATCAAAGGAATGAGGAAAGCTTTTCCATGTACTATGTATTTTCACTCTCTATTATGACCAAGCTGTCGTGGCGGCCTAGGATTGGAGATCCGAAGCTTAATAGGACTAATAAAAACTCTTCTCGACCGCACACGCAAAATTAACAACACATCCACTGGCTACCAACGTGACGTGAACGCATTAATTGACATATTAAAACGCAACTCATTTCCCTTTCACTTTATTGACAAAGTCATCAAATCACACAACGACACCAACAACTTGGACCCATCAAACTATACTTGCCAACCTACTACGGCCAAACCCAACACCTACTATTTTAACTACCTTACATCGGCTTTTACTCACAAATTACTGAACGGAAACTACGGAACCTCGTTAAACGCTTTTGCATTGACTTAGATCTTAAAATAGTTTACTCTTCTTTCAAAATAAAAAAATTTTTTAGCTTTAAAGATCCCATTCCATCTCTTCTTAAATCATGTGTGGTTTATGAATTCTCTTGTGCGGGATGTAATTCTCGCTATATTGGCGAAACCACTCGCCATCTATCCACACGGATTAAGGAGCATACCATTTCCGACAAAAACTCACACATCTGTAGGCACTTCCTCGCTTCACCTCAATGCAAATCTAACTTCACACCACCATGCTTTCGTGTCCTAGACACTGCTCACTCTTAAAACTCATAGAAGAACTTTACATTAAGAAACTTAAACCAGACCTTAATAAACAGATACACCATCTTAACACCGTTTTTAACTTGTACATAACTTCTGCCTTCTCAACATTGTAACTAAATTTCTACATGACTTGACATGTTATGACTGTATATCCAATTGTAAATAATAACTAGATCTCTTCCACTGTACTGAAGATGGCATAAGTATGCCGAAACATGTTTACTACTAAAAAATTTGTCGTTTATTTAAAATGCCTGAATGTTCGAGCTCATTTCATCTACGGATACTTCACCTGTCAGCGTTACGGATTATTCGTTAAGTGGTTACCCACCTTGCACTTAATTATTTTCAGTAGTGCTAAATGAGACTGTTTTGTTCCATCAATGTTTAGATGATCACCCTTGGTGGAGATGCCGAACTGGAACTGGTGGATAGTTTGGATCCTTTTTCCGAAGGTGTAGTATTTAGTGTGAGACCGCCTAAGAAAAGCTGGAAGAACATCTCGAATCTTTCAGGTGGAGAAAAAACACTGAGTTCCTTGGCACTTGTGAGTAAAAACGTTTTAGGTTTTGATTTATCTTGCTTTTTATAGTCTTCAGTGAGCGGATTGGCCCCACAGGTTAAACGCCTTGCGGTCCTACGATTTTACTTCGTTTCGGAGATGACCGAAATTGTAACCACAATTTTTATCGTTGCTTCTCAGTTATTTTAAAACGTTGAGTTTCTCCACAACTTCCTCGTTAGTAACCTGTGATCTCCCCGTACAAGGTTAAGCGAGGTGACGTGGTAAAAACACCTCTTCTCAAACACTCGATGAAGACATCTATCGAAATCCATTTTATTAAACACCAGGACTTTTTTTACGGCTACATAGAATGTTTCAATTCACTAAAGTAACAAAACAGGTAAAAAGAGAGAAAGAAACAATTGTCCGTACATGACACTTTGTGGATTGTTTTCCTTCTTTTTTCCGAGTGTTCAGCTGGGGAATAAAATGTTGATAAATCAGAGGGAAGTAGAAATGAATGATCGTAACGAAAAGCGAAAAATCAAATGTGTGGATGGGTTAAGTGAAATTGATTGTGAATAAAACCCTGGTCAAACGGCTCATGATACCCCATGATAGTTGGAACTCTCGCTCCCGTTTGGCCACCATCATTTACTTTGACCATGTTTGTATGCTAATATTTTTAAAATTTAGGTTTCCACCTGTCACGCTAAATTTTACATTTCCACACTGTACACAAAGGACCCTCGATATTGCGTACAAAGATTTACACTACGTAGCAAAAGTGGCTTTTTTATGGTCAACAATGTTAGTTCAATAATATGAAGCTTCAAATATTCGTCTTGATTATAATGCTTTTGAATTCACTATACGCATGCGTAAACATTTTTACTTGAAAGCAATCGTTTGTAACTATGCAATGCACGGAGATCGATCCTGTTAGAATTTGTCCAATCGTTTGACTATCATTTATCATCATGTAATTTGTTGGTTTGAATGTTGCAGTCTTAGATGACTGTAAAAAAACAGCAACTTCAAGTAATCAATTTTTAGAATTCCGATGTAAGGAGCAACGAAATTTTATCTTTAGGTTTTTGCACTTCATCACTTTAAACCAACGCCGTTGTATGTTATGGATGAAATAGACGCAGCTCTGGATTTTAGAAATGTTTCCATTGTCGCCAACTACATCAAGGTACATTTTTTCGGTTTAGTTTTGTGGCATTTTGTAAATTTTATAATGGATAGCATCCAGATTGCCATTCAGTTGGATCTACCTTGTTCGACAGAAAACTACATCATTAAGGCCTGGTACTTTTCCGAGCCATCTCTTGTATGACAGAAATGTCCATCGAAGTTTTTACTATTGATTTTTTTTTGTAAATTTGAAATCAACTCTTTTCTGTAGCAAACTTTCTTGACCAATCTCCTCTCCAAAGACAAATCAATCGCCTTCTTCGTACCAACCATTACAATAAAACTTTCAGACTATTTTAAAGTCATCGTGTTATTCGCCAAAAATGCAGTAACTTTTCAGACATACAAAGACGTGCTTAATGCTTGAACTATGCAGCTTTTGATACGGATAGACTAATGTCATTGCTTTCACTGACATATTTTACGTGATCAATGCGCATGATGTCAAGCTATTAACTGAGATAAATTTTTCTGAGCCTATCACAGGAATCGATTCTGTAACTTTTTGATCGCCTGTGAGATGGTTTAGTCATTGAGCTACACAGACAGATGATGAGCAAAGGTTACAATCTGAAGTGGTTCGTAATGATGGTAGGAAGAAATTACGGGTTCGATTACCCGCCAAGATTCAGGGGTTGAGAGCATGCACGTTACGTAACATTAAAAAAATGAGTAGGAGTGTTTTATCGGATGTCAAACACGAGGTAACTGAGTAACACGTACTACGAGTTTTTTGAATATTTTAAAAAACGAACCCTTCGACACGCTAATTCGTGCAGGAAGTTTGAAAATTGTTTTCTAAGCCGAGAAAATTCGACGACAAAAACGAGCGTGTCTTAATCACATATAAAGACACGACACGGTTATGGTTTTCTTTTGCATTTTCCTCGTGAATTATTGAGCTTTTGAATCGCATCTAAACAACATCAAGCAAGCACACTGGCAACATTTAAATAAGGATATTTATCTTTTCTTGTTTGGATACGTTATACGGAAGCAACTTAGTAAGAAAAAGTAAGACGTTGTCCCTAAACATCTCATACATAGCATACTATAAATTCCGTGCGATGACGGTGGTTTATTACCGGATGTCTAACTGTATCTCATTAACAGATAACGTCATCAATGGTTCTCTAAGGATATAAATAGGGACCTCATGTTCAGATCAATCACCCCTGATGAAGACAC
>JBAHVQ010153040.1:0-23313 GCA_036872915.1 Nanipora kamurai | reverse complement strand
TGGCTGTTACAAGGTAGTGTACAGGTAAGGTGGTGGTTGGCTGTTACAAGGTAGTGTACAGGTAAGGTAATAGTTGGCTGTTACAAGGTAGTGTACAGGTAAGATAGTAGTTGGCTGTTACGTGTGATTTTGGGTCGTCTGCAAATGTCGTTTCCCTCTTTGAAATCGACAAAGCGTGGCTGACTTCCTCTAATTAACGGGAATGAACGAATAGCCAATCAGAGTTCTTATATTTATGGTTTCCCCAGAGCCTTCTATCGCGCGCCGGCAAGAAAGAGGCGCTGGGGACGAGAATGGTTTGTAGAACACCACGTTTTATTTTATAGCTAAGCTTTCGATCTGACGACTCAAGACTTCATCAGAGCAATAGCTAACGGCTCGTTGAAGTTCGGAGTCAACAGGTTGAAAGCTTAGCGGTAAAATAAAACGTGGTGTTCTACAAACTTAACATAGTTTTTCAAAATCTTAGCAAAAGAGGAACCAGGCGGGAATCGAAGTCGAGTGAGAAATATCATTGCCCAGCAAGTAGCCTTAATTTTGCTTTACCAAGTTTCAGTTCGGCGCGTTGATATTTACGAAATGCAGCAAGCGAACCATTGCTGTATCTGTTTTGCAAAATTTTTGTTTCAAAATCTGTTTGAAAAACAGATACAACAATGGTTCGCTTGCTGCGTTTCGTTAATATCAACGCGCCGAACTGAACCTTGGTGAAGCAAAATTAAGGCTATTTGCTGGACAATAGTTTTTCAAATTACCACCATGCAAAACTTCAAAGAGATGAATCATTTGCCACCGATCAGATCAACTGTAACAAAATTACTATTGCCATTTTTGATTATTAAACTAGCTTGATGGTATGAACTTGAATGGGACTACGAACTCTAACCCACGCAAAAGCTGAGGGATAATTTTTTTACCAATACAGGCAAACTACGCTGACGATCTAATATTCCGATCAGGAGACTTACGTTCCCCAAAGGGGGGCTATAGCCCCTTGTCCCTCTCTGGAGCCAACCCGGAATTTACATGTGCGTCGGGAGTTTGGAAAATTTCAGGTAGAATTACAACTTTACATTCAACTGATTTTTTAGTATTTTACCATATCCCATTTATTGAATATATTCATTTACCAGAATTGAACAGCTAGAATTTACTGGAATTGTATATTGTACATTGCACACCAAAAACTGTTTAAGTTTTGATGAAATTATGACTAATTTTTTATAAAATTTGTGAGTGTTAAAATCTGTTCTAGTCACAATTTGGCAGACTGCAACGGAAAATTCGTTTGAAAGTAGTAATTTTTTTAGGTTAGATGGATGACTTAACGGATTTTTCATTTATAAAGTTCTGTAGTAAAATATCCCATGTGAATATAAAGTTTCGCGCGCCCAAATTAATCTAGGGAAACCAGATATCTCGTTTCAATCACACTGCGCGAGGTGATTCAACAATTCCAGTCATTTGCGCCTTCACGATTTGTTCATATTACCGTCAAAGCAATCGACGAAATGAAAGAGGTCATTTACAGAGTCTTTATGCTCGCGCATGATGAGTCGACGTCAATTCAAGTTAACAAAAATATTTTTTCCTTACATTACTTAGCTTATTTGTCTGATAATCATGTCTGATAATCATGTCTGATACATTTTACTAAAGCTATCAGTCACTTCAGTCTCGCTCATAATCGGTTTATATTAATCTCGCTGCTTCGCGGACGAATAAAGACAAAAGAAACAAATGGCTTTAAAGGATCAAAGATGGTTGCAGACCGAGTTAACGTATCTCGTCGTTGAAACATTATCGATCATTACCTTTGGTACTTCAGTAAAATTGCGGCGATTTTGAATACAATGTGCATCATGTTAGACCATTTGAGTGCTTCCATTTAGTACTTATACTATGAATATTTAGATGTTAATGACCATATTAGGTGGCTCACTTTGATTTTTGTATTCAATTTCGCTAAAACTAAGCGAGATCTTTCTTCAAGATGTTGATATAGGGTAGGTTGACAGAAACCAGAATCATTTTTCCAGAACTTTCTTCGACGGCACTTTTTTGGCACTTTGTTCGATAGAACTCTATGGCACTTTGTATACCAACTATCAGGTCTAAATTTTAAGAGGACGAAAATGTAACTAGCATTCTGAGGCCAGTTCGTTTTTCAGTAAAAGTCCAAAATCAGATTAGAGGAGGAAAAATTTCCAGATTTAGAGGTTTTAAGTAACCATAAAATCCAAGAAGAAATCTCGAAATAATGACGAAGATGAAAGTGACAGAAGTTGATGAGAAAATAACACGGTCATTTTTCACAATGCTTTTGTTAATCTGAGCACCATTCAGAAACGTGACAACCTTCTAAAAGGTTGGGATGTAATGCAAGTCATTTATGTTTTAATTCAACGAAGTTCTTTTGAGAGATGACCAGCAACGGTTAATCTGCTATTCGGCAGGGATGCTTAACTTAATACCCTACACAAATAAGTGCATAATATGATAGCAAAAAAATTAAAAAAAAAATTGAAAATATATACATATTTCTGAGAGTTACGTATTTTTTTCTAGGGGCTGAAAACAACTGCTAATGAGATCATCAAAGTGTATATCATCCTAAGAATTTCTTTTTTGTCCCAAAATTTCGCACATTTCCCAGTGAAATATTTTGTTCACTTTCTTCTATTTTCTCTAAATCCAAGCATTTTATGGCCCGTCAAAGTCATGAAAAAACACCGCCATTTGGGTACACAACCATGTCGATAACAAAATGAAGTTTCCTGGTTCGAGATCGATAGGTATTGCTCGTCATCTTCGCTGTATGTGTCCAAAATTAACTTTGCCTCCTTTCGGCTTGCAAAAAATTGGGAAGTCGATATAGACACCAATTTAGTGACGTAACTAGGACATTCCTAATGGTGGAAGCTTGATGGCGTTCACATTTAAACAGAACTGGCGGAGGCTTATTTCAAACATTTCAACATGTCAGCTTAAATGCCGGGCTTAAAAAAATCAGTGTTGATCTGTAAAACAGACTAGATTGATCAATGAGCAACTGGGCAGACTGTGATAGTTTGCTCAAGAGGTCTCAGGACGCCACGGGAGAACACGGTTAGTGTTTAAGGCAATTTCTCAGTAATTGTTTCCGAAGTGAGAATTTACTGAAATTTCCCAGGTTTGGAGTTTATGCAAAAAAAATTTGGGGTGACCAAACACTTTCCGAAGATATTACAAACATAATATACCGACCTTCTTTTGCAATTTGGCACAGTCTTGACCAAATTACGAGTTAGAGCAAATAAAATGACAGTTGCACGACCGTTATCGAACCTTTTAGCTAGAATCCTATCATAATAAATCTATCTAGAAATTTGATAGAAGAAAACTTGGTATTTTAAGAAACAAAAAACTATTGAGATGTTTTATTGTAACTCAGAAATGTCTTTTTCAATGTTCTGTTACATCTCAATTCAACAAGCGTGCATGGCAAAAGTAAAATATCATAATATCATGTTGTATAAGTGAGTTTTCCTTTAACTTCTGGTATGACTTGGGAAATGTATAGCAGAAAAAATTATAAATTAAAAAAATATGGTCACCGACCTTCAAGAATTACAGCGTAATCAGGACTAAATTGAAAGGAAACTCTTGACCAGTTAAGTTATAGGTCAAGTGTTTCATTTAAAAGTGACTGGATGAATCAAGTATTTCTTTTCAAATTAGTCCTGATTTCCCATGATGCACCGTTTTCGTATGGAGGGCGTATGGCGTATGAACTTAAATTTTTACGGGATGAAAACAAAAAATCCTTCACTATATTAACTCTTTCTCAGCGGTGCCTCTCCCTTTGACGAGTAAAATCGTCTGGGGTTAGACAGAGTAAAATCGTCTGGCGTTAGACAGAGTAAAATAATAAAAGTCCCACATCGACGGGAAAGAGTTAACCAAACAGATGTTCTTCGTACATTTCGGATAAACTTGAAACGAATTAATTTTAATTTTACTGTCAGTTTTTCGAGATGCGCTATCGTGTTACTTTACAATGAAAAAAAAATATTTGTGGAGTCGGATCAACAAAAGGATGGAAGTCATGACCAAGAAACACTGATGTACTACACAATCCTGAAGTAATAACAAAAAAACAAACATACCAAACAACACTTTATTTATACATAATTATTCTTTTGATACGAGCAAACACAATTTGTGTACCTACATAATTATTCTTCTTTGGCTAAACAAAAAGTATTTGAATGTGGAGATATATTTTCAGTTGAACTTAGTTCAATTTTTCACGCGTTTCTTTGCAAAACTGGAGTCGTTATGAGCTAAAAGAAATTCTAATTTTGAATTCAAAACCTTGTTTCGTGATAAATAGGAGTCTGTTGATAACTCGTATGTTTGGCAAAGTTAGGATTTTATCTTCTTTTCCCTTCAAATGCAAATTATGTTGATTAGCACTGAAGAACGGCAGCTAAAGTTAATGTGGAACTGTTTTTTCAGGTTGATTACCTTTTGTCATTCATTCTAAATTTAATGCCATATTCTGTTGTGTTCATTGGTTGATTACCGTTTGTCATTCATTGTGAAGTTAATGCGGGACTGTTGTGTTCGTTGTTGGATTACCTTTTGTTATGCATTCTAAAGTTAATTTGGTGCTGTTGTGTTTGGTTGATTACATTCAGGTGGCAGTTGATTTATGCCTTCAGTCTTTTATCAGTTCATACATTTATGGCATTCGTTCATCGTTATTTAGCATATTCATACCCTTATCTGGTTTTAACTTATAAAATATATTCGAACAAAAAACAATGCTGCACATTATTGCAGAACAATACACGTATTGCAGTAAAGGCCTTTGAAAGAACGTCCTTGATGTTGCTAAAATCAGCTTCTTAAATCAGGCATTTTTACAAGATGTCGGTCTGTAGAACCTTTAAAAAAATACTAGAAGACCTCAACCCACAAACCAGTAACATACATGATATATTACAAATACAATTCTAATCTAATTTCATGTTTACTCTAATAAATATCACCGGTTCGTATAGCCATACACAACGATAAATAAACTAAGTGGAATTCATGGTCAATATTAAATATACTCGAGTGATTGCTTACATAAAAAGCATCCACGAACATGAATCAACAGAAAGCCCAGAGGATGCAGCTTGCTACCTCCTTCTCCCCCCCAATGTTCTATAGGGTGGGTGAAGAGGTGATTTGTAATCAGGGCAGGGGTTTGCGTGTTCATATAATCCGACACGACAGCCATGTTAAGTTGTGTCCTAAATCCTAAATATTTTGTTCTCTGCGGAGAACAGTGGTGCTACACTGTCTGAATAATAAATTAAGAAGTCTTAACGAACGAGAAGCACGAGTTTAATATTGCATGTTATCGGCGTGAAGAACTCGCACGCAAGGCACAACGACTTGGTTCCATAATTGACATAATTCAAGACGAATATTAATCTATTACTACATTGCTGGGAATTTCTTGAAACAGATTGAACAAAATGTTCCAAAGTGTAGCCTAAAGTAAACAGTTTATTTCGAAAATTTAAAAAGCAATGTTATTTGGAACGAGAACACAAAAACCAAAATAGCTGCGGAACTGAAATTCGGTAAAACATTATGTATCGAAGAATCCAGAACAAAATCGTTTGTATTTTCACTGTACAGAAATACGACGTTTATCCTCGCTTTTCTTATCAACAGGATGAGGTCAGTTTTGTCTATCAAATGTTAAGAATATCAGCTAGGAGCTCGCACAACTAAGTCCATGTTTATCGATTCGCCGTCTTCCTTCGATGATCTATCCATAAATCACAGCTGAACTGACAAGAAATAATGCAAATTTCATCCTGGTGTCGGTTATTCAGTGCCTGGATAGCTTATCCGGAGGATAAATCCTAAAAACTGAACATAATTTTTCAAACATTGAGTAACCAAATTTAAATTTTATCAGCAGAATGAAACAATCCTGAGGGCATCTCGCTATTTAGAAAACAAACTAAAAGTTCGTTTGTTCAATGCTTGAATAACGCTGCTCACTCAAACAGCTTATCCCCGGATAAGCTATCCAGGCCACTGACCTCTATATAACTAGGCTGCGGATGAACCTCTGGAAAATGTCCCCAAAAGTCCGCCATCTTGGTATGTCATAAGCCCTCTTCGGCCAATCACATGCAAGATGTGTTTTACGAGATCATAAAGGGGCGTGGGACCAAACTCGAAAGAATTGTGAGTTTAGTGAGTTTACGTTTTGAAAGCTAAAAACATTTGTCGGTAAACCGAAAACTAGACTAAGTTCGGATATCTTTTACAAGTTTCCCTTGGGAAGATAATTCTGTATGTTTTTATGTAGTATTACTCGTCGGAACTCGTCGGATGACTCACCAAGATGGCCTGATCAATCACGGACATACAAAAGTATCAGAGACCCGAAGTCCAGTCATTTTGAGGTCAGTGGTCCAGGCTTTGAACAACCGACCCCAGGTCTACTTCGCGAGCATACTTGACCTCATACTCATAGTTATATTTCATACTCTTCATGACGGTCATTTTACGTTTTAGTTTAATGTAAGAACTCCCTTTTCTTTTTATAACCTCTTCAAAAAAGAAGTTAATCTTCGCCTGCCATTCGCCGTTCAGCATACAAACGCCCCATTATTTCACGCCAGTCAACGCATGACGATTTTACTCGTCAAGAGGAGACATTTTGAAAATAAAGGGTAGAACCTTTCTAGTTAAGAACCTTAATCCTGAGTTGCTCAATATAGTCTTGAGTAGCTCACTTATGTATTCGTAAATCCCTCAATACAGATTCGGTGATTAGACAACATATGCTATTGTACCATATGAAACCATATGAAATTAAAATGTTGTCGAACACGACGAATAGTATCAGCAACTGCCAAGTGCTTCAAATCTATCGTTAAGCTTCCTATACTTTGTCTAAGACTATATGAAAACTGAACGACATAAAAGAGCATAATGGCCGACTTACACGCTGCACTCAAAACGATGAACTTTTACGACTTTAGAGCGTATTTCAACCCTCAACAAGAAATAGCAAAGAATCCTGTGGTACAATAGTGTCATATGAATGAACTTAAATGCAATAATAAAACCAACCATAAAAAACTAAAAAACATACGAGCAAAAGCTTCTTCATCATAAAAAGAAAAAAGGAAAATAAAAAACGAGCAAAACTTCTTTATTGTAAAGAAGGGAAAAAAAGAAAAAAAAGATAGCACATGCTTCTAAAGAGCTTGAGAGGTAATGGGTTACCACAAATGTTCGCTAGCCCTTATGCTCAAAAACGTTTTCTAAGTCGCAGAGATCGAACCGTATTAATATCTGGTGACCGATGAGGCGTACAAACCATAGCCAAAGGTTTGCTGAACTTAGGAGACTAATTTTTTATGTTTCGTCGAATGGCATATCTGTAATTCCAGTCTTTTCGAGTCGATGATTAAATTTCCCTCGAGATGATAACGTGTAGTCAATTAGGTAGCTTAGGCCAAGCTCAAGATTCAATGAGCTGAGGAAGAACCACCATATTCCAACTCTAAATTTCTTCGAATATATTTCAAAATTTAAGATATCAAAACAAGTGTTTCGGGTAACTATTACAAAAGAAACCCATGAACAAACACTTCGATACGTTTAATGCATAGACTATTCATCCACTGTTTGTTCGACCACAGTCTGTCGACTTATGGACGAATAATTAACAGATCAACGTAGGGCAAGATGTCCAAAAAATCCTTTCTCATCAAAAAATTACTCTAATCTCGGATCGAATGGTCAAAGTTGAAGGTAAAGCCATAAACAAACGCTGGAAATGTTCGCGCAAGTCTTAAAACTTCTTGTGCAAAACTCGCAGGAACGTTCTGTCAGAAGCGGATTGTTTACTCTCAGATATACCAATCTTTCTCTGGCGTTGTTCAGTCGTTACCCCTGAGACACCGTAACGCCGTTGTTTCGTGGGAGTTAATGGTGCTTGGTAAAGGGAAAGACTTCGGTCCGCATTTTCCGGCGATTTTTGCCCATCCATATCAACAGATCGTCTTTCGTTCGGTGACGTTACGAGGTATACTGTCGACTTGTCCAGTTGCAAATGTTGCCGAATCGACGACCTTCTGATTTCTTTGACTGGACTACGTGATCTACACAACGCTTTAGTTTCCTCAGCGAGTGGTATGCAGTCAAACGAATGATTTTTTGCAACAGTGGCAGCAGAATTTTGATTTGAGTCCTTCTCCATATCCATGCAACACCGACGGGGTCTTCATTAAAATGTCATCAATATCGCATAATCTTAATTACAGTTAGATGCGGCGAATGCAGCTGGGCGACATTACAGTCAATCGACCAATAACACTTCACCGGTCTTTCTCGATCCAGCCCCAATGAAGATCCTTATTCCCACCAATTCCCAACTCAATTCCGATATTTTACACCTGACCCTAATAATTTAGTAAAGCACGAAAGAGCCATTGTTATTTAAAAATATTGGCAAAACTCTATATTCTGGTTTTTAAAGTTAGTCGTTTTTTTAAATGAGCCCTCCAAGATGTACTCAGTAAGCGTTGTGAATTAGGGTGCTCATCTAATGAGACTTAAGCAGTCATTTTATGGCCGCTTTAATATGAATCACTCCAACTAGAACTTTACAGTTGTCTTGCTGTTACGTCGGATTCACTGTTTATTAAAATTAGCCATTTTTAAAAACCACAAAATGTCGTTGCTTCAGTTACCACGTTTATCTAGTTTTCTTAAATATGGATATGCCGTAATGGCTTTTACATTTTTGTCTCAGTATAGCAGTGGCAACAGTCATCCCTTTAAGTTTTAAGTAAAAAGGGTCGGACAAGTTCCTTTTTTGAAATTGTGCCCCATTCGAATTCAAAATGGAACAGGTGGTTTCTGAACACTCAGAGATAAGTGCTTATCATATCTATTGAAGTAAAATTCAAAAATAAAAAATAAATGCGCTCGACGATGATCGACGAGTTTCTGTATCCGCATTATATGTATTTCAAACTATACTGGTGACTTGGTGTATATGCAACTCTCGTTTTATAAGTATCTCGTGAAGGTTTGGAATATCGTGGTCTTGAGTTTAAGATGCTCGCTCTTATTTGTATTATGGAACGAACTTCAATACAAAATGAAGGTGTAAAGTGACTCAATACAAAATGAAGGTGTTCAGATGTGAGAAATCGATTTTGAGGAAGATCGAAAGTTAAAATTAGGATATGTACTTCATGCGTTAAACGCTGAATAGTACCTTATTTACCTGATGACCTTCAACAATCGATGCTTTTAACGAATGTTATAGTTTCAAACTAAAATTTAACAAAGCACCCAAAGTCCTATAAAGATGACAATGCAACAGCTGTACACGAGGAGGGAAATCATAATTCATGTCTGTTTACGTAACATTATAGCAAAGAAAGCAAAGGTATTGCGAAGTACGGCAAATCTGTTACTTGGTTTCAGACAATGAATGCACAGTCATTCTGACGTCCTGAATGAACAACCACATGCCCAATGCGAACAAACACATGCCCAACTGCTTACGAAGTCTTTAATTTTGCTAAATGACCGGAAAATTTTTATGAAACATCAAATGATGGCATTCGACCGCCTGAACTGCTGGGTCCAGTTGTTCAATTGTCGAGATCCGTCAATATTGTGTTAAAATTTAATCGGTTTCTTTATTGAACATGTTCCGTTTGATAATTTAAATTAAAACTTTCTAGGATAAAACCTTTCTATATTTATATGATGTATGAAAGAAAGCTTTGAGCATTATTTCCTACACTAGCATTATTTCATCCACAAAGTTTTCACTGATAGTGGGTTAAGATGAGCACCCTTTGAACAACCGGGCCCAGGCGTCCGAAGCCGTTTAAAACATGCTTGGGAAGAAGTTCAATCATCGGGTGCATGGTGGAAAGTCAGGCTCATAGATATATTTCTACCGAGGTAAAATTCTCGGAAGCAGTAGATACATTGGGCTTCGCATTGAAGTTGGAAGGAGAGCACTTCCAGTAGCTCACTTGTCATCATTGTCCCACGTACTTCGCAATACCTCCAACATGCTCTATTAACGCAAGTAGACCAAATGCGTAAAACAAACGACACAGCGGGAAACAATCACAAACATTTGCAAACGAGTGGAATAATTGAGAATGTCTTTACCTTAACGTCTATTGTTTGTAACTCATCTTGGTGAGCTGACATGGAGATTATTGATATTAGTTTCAGATTTAGAAAAGACGACCAATATTCAGACGATTTGGGTGATGAAGCTTTGCTCAGGTGTAAGATTGTCTTTTTACAAATTCCCTTTCCTAAAAAAGCTTACACAAGTACATCAGCGAAGTAGAGTGGAATTGTTCTGAAACTGTTTGCAAAGTTTGCATGCTTCTGTCTGGTTGTTGTGGTTCTTTAACGTATTTTTACCACCACGCCAGACTATTGACTATTTTTGGCTGGTATTCCGCGTATCGTTCGAGATGTGTCTTATCGTCATTAGTCCGCCTTTGTTGCTTCATTTTCGGCAATCCTTCTTTGACGACCAAAAAGTAATGCGTAAAGGCCTTTCTCCCGGCTCCAAACCTGCCGCGGCCATGTCGGATCATTTTCTTTTCGATGAACCCACGACCAACGTAAGACTCAGCTAATATTAATAAATAACAAACAAACAAAAAAAAATATCTAGAATAAACGTCTAACACTGAATGGGCCTTTTGCAGGAATGAATTCTGTAGTATAACATCCGCCATACTGGGTGCCAAACGAATCAAAACTTGCTCGAAGTCAAAAAGTTGCAAATTACTGACGCATTATTTTCTCTTGGTTTACGTGCTCTCTTGCGTGTTGGTTTGCCATCCACCTTTACGGTTTTCTGTACCACGTAAAGCATTCTTAAAGATGGCTATTAATATTTACCTACACAGGAAATGTGTTGACGGTAAAACTTGGCGAGTGTCCTACATAAGTTGAGATGTCAGGTGATACCTATGATGGGGCGCTCATCCCCGTAAAGTAGCCGCCACGTAAAAATTACTTCAGTGTTCTTCAATTCTTTTTTTTACCTATAAGAGAGAGTTTTGATCAACTCTCCTCATTTTTAATATATGCGCCGGGGCAGAAGAATTTTTGTATCACGACAGGCATCCCTCCCTTGATAAAACTCGTAAATTTGCTTCATCCGTATTGTGATATAAGTGATATAAACCAGTTGTCACTCGAGGGCGAGGTATATAACCGGCACTTATTGGCGAGTGAGGCTGTCGTAGACACGTATAAAGAGAATTCGAATTTTAGGTCGCGAGTCATTTCGCATGTGGCTTCTACCGTCTTCTGGCTTTAGGAATAATTCTTCTGAAACTTGGCAGCAATTTAATTTATTGACTTAGTTTTGAAATAATAAGTGTTGAGAAAAAAACCCAAACGTTCCGAGTGCAAGCTCTAGGTGGAAACCTCCACCAGAATGGGCAACTATCCTCATCAGGATTCAAGTTGCGATGCTGGCTGCCATACATTTTATGTCTGATATGCTCATAAATGAAGTTTTCTTAATTTCTATATTAAACGACACCAAACGAACTATCCCTTTCGTTTCTCTTAGTACAACTTTACAATGTAGCGAGTGAACACCAGGAATATACTCAATTTTTATAAAATTTACCAAATTTAGCCACTATACCAACTGTAAACTGGAGCAATACTGACTTGTTTTCATGATCGAAAATAGAAAGAGAATGATAAAAACGCTGACAAACTTATCAAGAAGCTCGATTAAGTTAAAGAAGACAAGCAAGCGTAAACTTATGTTTAGAGGAATCGTGTGTCAAACAGTTGATGACTTTTCATATAATGATTAATGGTGACAAATCGATGTTTTTAGTTTGATAATAGCGAAATATTGCACCACTATTAATCACATTCATTCTCATTGTAAACTGAATATAAAGTTTGAAATTTGGAGCCTGATTATACGGGGGCGAGTTGACTAGAGAGCCACAAGCTCGAAGCTGCTGTGGTTAAAAGTAGTGTCATAATCGACTGAAAATATTTAAGCACAAACGTAATATCTCAAGAGGGAAAGTATTTGACTCTGAGATCAAACACCAATCGAACGGTTTCTGAAACCAAGGCAAAAATCAGTTTCTTAAAAATCCTTTGAGGTGAGCGTGATGGAAGAATCTAACACTTTCACGAGTTGTTGATCTATGTTCTCGAACGAACCGATATTTTAGACAAGAACCGAGGTAAAAGTTGGCTTTGTTTACGTTCGGATTTGATGATGCTATCAAGACACGTCTCGGTTGTGCTTTTCTTCTGTATTTTTATGAATTGAGATGTCGTACAGGTAAACCTCTCAGCTCCAAGATGGCTCGATGCGGCATGCGATTGATTAGATGGTCCACGTGGTGAATGTTCACATACTATTTTGATTCAGTGGACAATTGGACACCGAAGATTTTTGTGCGTGGATAGAAAAATGTGTTGGTCTGCAATATACTGTGCGGCCGATGTTCCCATTAGTACACATGATATCATCAGAATAGTGAATGCTGATTTTGGTTCATGTGGGAGCTTGGTACAGTATATATCAGACAACCAGCGAACGTTCGTCAAGCTCGTTATGTCAGAAAAACGATTTCTGAGCCCTAGACGTGAATCGAACCCGCTAGCTTGTGATGACCGGTGACAAGGTTGCGGGTTCGATTCCCGTCTAGGTGATTCCCGTCACCAGTCATCAGAAGGTTGCGGGTTCGATTCCTGTCCAGGACTTAGAAATCGTTTTTCGACGAACTCGACGAACGTTCGCTGGTCGTCTGGTATCATAAGTAAATAGAGCTTCCACATACCTGGATTCAGGGCTGCAGTAGCGAAAGCATTCTTCTTTAATCGCTCCACGAATGCAATGAAAACAAATTCAGCTGATGTAAGCTTAAGACGTTCAAAGATTTATTCAGGAATAAGACTTGGCTTGGAAGATATATGTCCGAAAGGAGTCTTGTTTTTGCACTAAGCCATGCAAACTCAACTGGTAGACTTTTGGACAGGTTAACAACATTAAAACCGACGACGATAAAATTTGGATCTAAAGTTAGCTGTTTGATTTTAGTATTAAACCTTTCAAGTTAAACACAGTAAGCATACGCTTCTTCACTGAGTTAAAACAAACTGTATCTCTAAAGTCGCACATGGTGAACTAATTGAACTGAAATACCAGTGACTTTCGATGTCGAGCCATCCATAGCTCGAGAGATTTACCTAAATGCGTGACGCCGTACGCCTTCCGTTCATGATACCTGCAGCAATAGAGATTGAAAGGATCCGTTCTCGAGCTGGCCTTATGTTATAACAAATCCAAGTTTGCATATTCGTGAGGACTGGTCTTTCTTTGAAGCCAAAGGTTTATCGCTTTGTGAAGACTGAGTTTTATCGCTTAATCAGGACGTGATATTTTTATAGGTTATAAAGAACCCGAGACCTGTTGATCTAAGGCTGAACAATAGAATTTGCTATAGCGAAATATACGTGAGAACTCAACCACCAAGTCAAATGGAGGAGTACTTATTTTTTGCCACTTACTAATCATAATAACAAACCAACGTGTACACAAAAATTGAACTTTTTTCTTTCATTCTTCGAAAAAAAGCGTAAGCTAATTTGATGTCCAGGATATTGCATTTCTTTGAGCAATGCAAGATATGCAGCAGCTTCTCAATAAAATTATCTCTTCAAAAAAAATTCACTTCAATTAATGCCTTACAGTAGACATGAAAAATGATACGCGCAACTACTCCACATGAAAATCCCCGCAAGGTCTATTTACGTATTCTATAAATATTTGAGATGAACAGGTACATACCAACCCACAGTGTGGACACATCCACCACACCATGTTCAGCTCGGGCTTTTTCCTGAGTTTCTACCAAGACCTAGGAAAGGCAACAGCATGTACTTAAGAAACAACGAACGTCGTGTAAATTTGTCGTGAGAGCTGGGGTAATAAACTCTAAGCAGGGGCTTTTAAATTTACAATATTTAACAATTACTTGGTCACCAAAATAGAGGTGATTAGTGATCGATTATGTTAATTTTCAACGTCCGAAACCTTTCATGGAATAATTCTCGATGGCTTTATTCGGTATGTGAACGCTTCAACGTTAAATAGCAGTTGATGTTGTTGATGACATTAAGGTATTCATATTCCAGATACGAATTTTTTTTCGGTTAAGTCGAACTCAGCAACAGAGAGCTTTCACCTGAGAATGCTATTCTCTTCAGGCTTCAGGTGTTAAGGTGCTGCAAATTTCGAAGATATTGATTTCACCATCGATGAAGTTTGGTACCTATTTTGAACTTTTCCAATATATCGCTCTAACTCTCACAGCTAAAGAAAGTTTGACGCTACAGTTGTCATGTAGTACTTTGTTACTTTTTTTTAAGGAAACATTTTTTTTATTGAAAATTTAAATCTAAATTAAGATCGACGTTATTGGAAAGTCTGAACTAATCTTCAAAAGATTTAATCAGTTTTTGACTTTTCGTTAATGTTAATAATGGTTGCCTATTTCAGCCTCTTCAAATGTATGACAAAGTTAGCTCTGATCTCACTTAAAATAACTATCAGGCTCACATAATGCAATCATGGAACTACAGTAGTAATAATACCTAATTGGTAAATAACTTCATCGCTAGCTTAGGCATAGCAATGGATAAGTTCAACAGTGTTACTGCTGAAAAGTTAAGTCACTTGAACTTTAAACTGCTGAGGTGAAGCTAATATTTGTCATTTTAAGCTTGACTGGTATTCAGCTGTGTCCGATTTTTCCACTAGCACAAACACGATCACAGGTACTATCTCTAGTTATGGCACTAGAACTACCACTAGCATAGCCACAAGCACTAGCTCCGGTATCTTTCAAAAAGCAACCGGTTTTTTCGTTAATGGTGCCATTGATGGGGACGCTTATTTTTAACATAAATTTGGTTCCAATCCTCCCATGAAATTGCCTTCATGATACACTCACAGATCTACTTTGGAACTTCGCAAAAGGCAATTCGTTAAATTCAAAACATACCTCCTTGATACTTTTGGCAGCTTGTTTGGCAGAAAACTCCATTTGTTTAACAGCCTCGGACAGGGGTAAGTAACGAATCTATATAAGGTGAAATTAAAAGAAGTTCAAAGTAGACAGAAACGGATAATGTCCTGTACAAATTTCCTCATGAAATGTTGGTCAGATTTTGTAGCTGGAGTGCTACAATTAGAAGCAACACGATCTCTACCAGAAGCACCACCGTTTCCTCAACCACAACCATTACCGCCAGGCATTTGCTATTCTAAACGTCGATCAGTAAACAACCAACAGGAGAGCAGCCGATAGTGGAGCCAAAGGAATAGCAATGAGTAAAAGCCATGATAAGGAAAATCTAATGGAAAAAAATGTAAGCCAATGTTTTTATCTACCTTGCTAGACAAAATCATTAAATTGTAAAGGAATAAGGGACCGACACTGAAATAAAATGGAAAACAATAAAGCGCACTAGCTAATGTCAAGAATACCATGAATAATTCGCAGTTATACTTTGAATCACATTAAAACGGTCACCAGGGCGGCTTAAACTGCTCGTGGTTTACCCTGTATTTGGCCGATGCAAAATTAATTTCCGGAACTTGGTCAAATATTCTTTCATATGCATCTAAATTAGCCATTATCTCGTCTGAAATTTTTTTTTCATAACGAGATGATAAGTTAATTCCTTTGATTATAAAAGTTAAAGTAGAATTTTGAACTAAATTGGCCGACATTATGAATGAGGCACTTTGTAAATGATACGCTTCGAAAATGTCTCAAGTCTGACCACTCAAAGCACAAAGGCGCTTTCTTCAATTCTGCATGAGAGGCTCCTTAATCACCTCCAATAATGAAGAAATAAGAGACTTAATGAGATTTCGCGGACGCATTATACCTCAACTTTGAAAATTAATTATTGATAGCTGAAAGTGATTACGGTGGTATTATTTAAAATTAAAGAACAACGAGAAATTAACAAGCCAAATAATTATAACAAATAGTTGTCGCCGAAATTAGACATAACAGAAGCAACAGATCATTTTCACTTGAACGTCAGGCTGCCATGTTAGAGTTCCTTAATGAAAGGTTTTTGATCATCTTCTTAACCTTTGTTAAGTACACCAACATGGCCTTCGTAACCTTTGTCATTTGAATCGCTGGGAATCAGTGAGCTCTATATATGGCAGCAGAGAGAACTCAAGTTTATGGGGGACGCAAAAAGTGATGCCAAACATGGCCCAAATGGAAGCAAATTTTGTACGTCAGTTTCAGGTCCTTGCGTGGTAATGTACGTGATTTCCAGTCCTTTGCACGACTTTTACTGTTCGGTTCGGCTTCAAAACATTTAAAACTATGAAAAGTTCGTTAAAAAGAAATGATACCAGAAGAATTTTTCATGACCGAGTATTTAAAAAGATTCAGAGATGTTGTGTGGCCTACAAGTGTGCTAGGCTGCCTTAAAATGGTAAATCGGTAAAATGAGATCGTTTGCTGCACACTTTACTCAAGTGATTTTTGGAGATTTTTACAAGATTTGTTAGTTTCGCCAATCATTTTCATAAAAATTATACTCTCTAACTCGCTCTGATATTTTTTAAAAAAATATTTCAAAGTGAAATATTGATTTCTGTCTTTTTAAGAAATATTTTGCCTGTGTGTTCCCAAGAGGTAAGGAGAAAACAGTGAAAAGTCGCGTGGAAGACTAAAACTGACATGCAAAACCGCCTAGGAGACTAAACGTGCACTACCGCGTAGGGGACTGAAACTGGCGTCCAAAACTAGAGAACTCTAAAAAGACTGGAACGATAATTCCGTAAGCGTCGCCTTTTGATTGGGTGAAGGCAAATTTCTTACCCATGGAAGCAGCCAAGTAGGTATAAATCACGCGTATTTCGTGCAAGTAGCTACAATGCAGATATAAAACACGTGTATTTCTTGCTTGTCGTTACTATGAGTGTAGTTATCATGGCGATAGTTTTGTGATCTGTTTTAGCTTGTGAACTCTTATTTCACCGTAATAACAACATTCTTGAATGATAAAAACTAAATCAAGTGCAAGATGAACGATAATTTGTTCCTGGTCTTGCTCTATGAAGTGTTAAAAAACCTTGGGATATCAGAAGAAAACGAAAATGAACAAGAGTTTCAGTGCGATATTCAGTGCAGTATTTCCACCGAACTTTTTCATCCGCTACCGACGGCTTTTTTTGCAGAATAGGTAAACAGATAGACTGCTTATTCTGGTTTGATAGGAGATAGGAAAAGCTGTTTCAGAAAAACGAAACTTGTATTAAAAAACTGCCATGTTTGGCTTCACCTGAAGGTCGGAAGATACCTCTCCAGTGAAATATAGAGCTCACTGCTGGGGATTGAGTCAAATCGTGGCATCTGACTATTATTGTTTTATTCTGGCTAACGCTAGACGATTTGATTCGTCAAGGGGAAACATTCCGCGGAGAAAGGTCTAAAACATGCATATTTTTTTGGCAACCTCGGTAAACGATCAAAAAGAACCACCGTTTTGTTTGCATTCTTTTTTCTTCACCAAAGATTTACAATAGGTAGAAATCTTTGATGCTTACTTTGTTCTTTTTATTTCGTAATATACAAGAAAATCTAGGGCTGGTGAAAGGAAAAAAAAAATTTACGTTTCGAGCCAAAGTCCTTCACCAGAGTCAAACAGATTTTGGTCAAAACATCGTTATTTATCGTTAAACTTTCGGTAGCACGATATCCTTTATCTAACATCGCTTTACAGACCCTGCCTTCGCAGATTTTAATTTTATATTTATTTCACGGTTCGTCGAAAGAATTGCTTGACATTCAGTATGCTATATTTTACTGTCTATATATACAGCTATATTCAAAATAGGCTATAGCCAATGTACGAGAAGGAACTCGGGTAGAGAATGATATTAGATACATGTCACTCCGAGCGACGAACCATAAGTAGAGATTTTTCCCAGCTGGGCCAAGTAGAGTTTTCTCTGCTTTCCTGGTATGTTTCATTACTCGGAGTGACATGTATCTAATATCATTCTCTACCCGAGTTCCTTCTCCTATATGAGTTATTTCAAAATCTAGATAAGACTTGAAAAATATCAAAGACCAAAGTAACATCATTTCGCGGCCAGCTCCCAACCTGACCAGTAGCTCAGTTGGTAGAGCGTCGGACTAGTAAACAGAAGGTCGCGGGCTCAAATCCCAGTCGGGCCAGCTGGTTCGTCAGTCGGAGTGACATGTATCTAATATCTGGCTATAGCCGTTCACGTCTGGACATTTGTCAAGAGACGGGAGAGTAATCGCCCTGTCTTAGAATCATTCTCTGGGTAACATGAAAAAAAGATTTTTTTGGTTTAGCTATACACAGCCAAAATTAACTCGAAATCTTGACTTGATTTAAATGGGCTTCAAACTCTTATCTTTCGGTCGTCGGATCGCTGTTCGACAGATTCAGATTATTATTCACTATTAATCACTAAAGATATACATTGGATATTAATATATGTAAATAAGAAGTAAGGACAAAATAAAATATATGTAAGACTTAATAAAGTGTTTAAAGAAAATGAGTGTAGTGGTCAAAGTAGCATAAGCTTTCGAGTTGACCACTACCTATTAAAATAACATACATGAAGACAATTATATATTCACAGCTTAACACATAAAATAAACTTTACAATGATTTAACTCCTTAATAAATACTTAAAAATAAATATACATCAGAAAAAACCCCATAATTATATAATTACTCTGGGAGTCACACTTATTAACCGAAGTTATAAAATATAAAAGCATATTCACAAATAAATATATCACTCACCACATGATATAAATATGTGAAAATGATGTACAATATTTTATATTATAAATTAAGATTGAATATCAAGTAGGAATGTTTTGTATTTTTTAAAAGCTATTATCTGTAAATATTTAACATAAATAGGTATTTCTTGCCACATCTTGTAAGACATAGATTGAAATGTAGATAATCCATAATTTGTTCACACAGCTGCCTTACTGTCTACAGAATTTGGTTTGTGGCATATCTTGTATTATAAGAATGAATCTCAGAAGGTGATGTAATCAAATTCAAAAATACAGTTGGAATACTTGTTCTAACATTTGTGATTTTACAGACAAGAGAGCATACTTTAAATTTATAAATATTCATTAACTTTAATACTTGTAGAATTTGATAATATGGACCAACACTCTCCCTTATGCTCGCAAAATAATATAACTACATGGTCACCTATTGAGCCAACTGGTAACAGTGTCCTTTTAGAGTCCATTTAACATGTTTAGAGGATTCTCGCAAGAACTCATTGCTTATTTTTGTGGAACTCAAACTGGTTCTCTAATGAAAAATCCACTTTACCAGTCTTTAAGATGTTCTTAAAGGTGGTTTTAAAAATAGCATGGCAACTAAAATTCATGCAAAGTTTCATTACAAAATTTATTATGAAAATAAATGTTGTAGTTTAAGTACATAGCATGATTTTGAGGAGCTGCTACACAAGTTGAGAATGGAACTAGTGACCTGTGAGCTCCTTTGACATCATAGCCTCAATATAACCTTGGCTCTGGTTTGTTGTTGCTGAAAATATGATGCCAAAGCTTGTCTTTTACCGGTACTCAGTCTTGTTGACGATATCTGAAATTCTGACTTTGCATTTATGTTACAACCTTTATTCTTTCCAATTTGGAGATGAATCTTCCTATGATCACTTATTAAGGTAATATCTTTATGTAATATTTAAAAAATGAGTAGAAGTGTTTTATAGGATATAAAATACGAGGTGGCAGCTGAGTGGTTTAGATCTGATAAAACACGTACTACAAGTTTGTTGATGGCTTCAAAAATGAACCCTCAACACGCTAATTTGTGAAGATAGTTTGAAAATTAGTGCTTTCTAAGCCAAGAAAATTCTACAACAAAAACAAGCGTGTCTATAAAGATACAACATGGTCATGATTTTCCTTTGTATTTTACTCATAAATTGTATTTTATAATTGATTTTCCTATGTATTTTCCTCGTAACTCTTGTTGTGAAGGATTTTTATAAAATTCTCCATATGTACTGGTGATGATCAATTTGAAATAAAACATGGAGAAAAAAAAATACCTGCTTTGCTAAAAGATTCAGCTTCCTTGGTCTTGCATCAATATTCTGCCGACAATTATAAATGACCTTAAGAACATATTAAATATGATCAATATATAAGACCATATCAAATTATCATTATAAGATATCATATTATCAGTGTATATTATATAGGGTATATTATGTAATTTAAAAGTTTAAAAAATTAGTGCAAAAATTTTTAAAACACATACTGTGAGTGTTTTAAACAGCTTCAAAAACAGTACTTGGGAATTGCATTTCTACTGTAATTGGTGGATCTATCAAAGTCCTTAAAATACCAAAGTTTCATGCTCATTTGTTAGACAATTGTATATAAAATTTTGCATTAGTTAGTATTCTTTATATAAACATCTTAATTGGCAATACAATTTAATACAAGTTAAGAGTTACAATGTGCCTTATCCATTCCGTGAAACATTATCCCAATATTTCCCCGAAACTGAATTAGAATCCGTCCCCTGCTTTTTTAAAATAACAAAACTTCATGTTAATTAGAACATGAGGAATAAAAACCAGTGAATGTGATCAAATATGTGCACCCAACTGGACAGTATACCTACTGAATATTAATAAGTTTTTGAATTATCACATGTCACATATTATACACAATCTTTGCACATGATCATATACAGTAACAAACGTTAATTTTTGCATATAACAACAGGTCAATTACACATCCATTACCAGTTCCTTTGGTTCCGGTAGAGTCGTATCTCTGTGTAGCTCATCGTCGGTCTTACCAAGTCTTGCTCTTGAAACGGAAAAGAAACTGCACTCTGCCACCATAATGTGAACACATTTTGATATGGTCATAAAACCTCTGAAATGGCAAACAAACATACTGTGATGTTGAGATGAAGCCAACATGAATATGCAGGGTTTACACCAAGATTCTGAGGATGGGTGAATTAATCAAAGGAGAGTGGATTATGTCACAAAATGTTGCATATGTTGTACAGTGTATAGTTGTCAATGGTATTATTGGGTGCGAGTGTAAAGTCTTTTAAGTGTATAAAAAGTGAAAATTAAGTTTTTCTTATACAAAAGAACTCTTAAAGTTATCTTTTACACTTCTTACATATCTCACTTTGTTTTTGAGATATTGGGATTTGTTTGATATGTAAATAACATCTTGCATACTTCACAGTGCATAACAACTGATTAAACCAGTTAGGCAGCTATAAGTATAGCAAGCAGGGCTGTGTGTCTGAGTACCATAGGTCAGTAACATAGGCCAGTGGATTCACGGCAATGTTATGCACAAGCTTCTTGCACTCCACTCTATACTGTATTTAACCTAAACATGGTACAACGTAATGGCTTGAGCATCTAATTTTAAGAATATTGTCCACTTTCTTTTTGTCTTTGTCCAGGTACAGTTGTCCCAGATTAATGTGAGCTTTGGAAAATTAAACCTGCAATATCTCTCAGTTCCTAAGCACTATGAATTATAATTATTTCAATTTATTGGCATAAATCAGCATTACTACTTCAGAATCATCCTCAGGGTAATATGAAACAATAAATTCACATTTAACCTACACTGCTGAAGTCAACCAAAAAAGTTGACTCGAGCGGGATTTGAACTCTCACCTTTGGGAATCCAGTCTGCCGCTCTACCTGTTGAGCTATTGAGTCTACAGGGATTGGAGGCGATTTATTATCCAACTTAAGTGTACGAGATATTCTCACAACAACTTAACGCTGTCCATGAGGATGCATGTGCAGTGTTTTAATTCTATCTCAGAATCATCCTCAGGGTAATATGAAACAATAAATTCACATTTAACTTACACTGCTGAAGTCAACTGATTCGCACCTCTCGTACACTTAAGTTGGATAATGACTCACCTCCAATCCCTGTAGACTTGATAGCTCAACAGGTAGAGTGACAGACCGGATTCCCGAAGGTACAAGTTCAAATCCTGCTTGAGTCAACTATTTCAGTTGACTTCAGCAGGGTAGGTTAAATGTGAATTTATCATTTCAAATCGGCATTAATAATGTACAAAACCTGACTGGGGCATATGCACCAGTTGCACCCCTCTGGATCTACTCCCTATTACCCCCAGTCCTTATCCATATACATCAAAAAGGTTCAGAGGATTGCAAGAACTCCTGGTCTCTGATGAAGGGCCTCCCCTCAAAACATCAGTTTTACTATTTCAAAGTTCCCACCGTAGATATCCCAACCCTTTTGGCTGCATACCCATTGTTCAAGATGCAGAAAAAAGCTCCCTACTTTTACATCATCTGTACACCTCTGACCCACTTATTCTTGTACAGATTGAGCATTGTCAAAGTTATTTCTGTAATCGTTCCTACCGCAAGAAGCTGAAGAATGCGCTGTTGTTCTACCTGTTACTTTTCCGCAATTGGTCACAGCAAACTGGTTTCAAGAACGTATGCTAGGGTATAAATTTCTCAGACGTACATTAAAATGCGTCGGACGGCCTTATTTCTGGAAAATATACATCCAGAATGTTGAAATGCAATGCATTTAAATCATTTAAGTTTTAGTTTATGCTATATCGCATAGTACTCGTTGCAACATTCATTCAGAAGCTTCCCTGGCTTTAATATGACTTTGATAATAAACAGCAAAATACCTTTTTATTGTAAATTACCTGCCAATAAGCAGTGGTTTTTGTATCATTTTCTCCTCACTTTACTTGATGGTTGTTGGTTAAGGCGGTATTTAAATTGGTCCTTCCCAATGTTTTACGTTTGTCATGCTTCAACTTTTCCGTAAAGAGCCACCATCTTGGTTCACGGCGGGTGAAAAAGTACTGGGTCCGAAATTTTGGTGCCGCCTTCGTTTTCCTGAACACGGAAAAACCAGCATGTGCATAGACTCTACAGTGTGTTGCCGTTGTTGATCGTATTCCGGTCACGTGTTTATTCCCAGGTTTTGTGCAAGGGTATTTGATTGGTCTTTTAAGTAATTAATATTTAAACATTATTGTTCCCAGAACATTAGCCAGAGATTGACCAGGCGGGAATCTCAATTTTAAAACGAATATTAAAGCCCAGCATAGAATGCGAAA
>JBAHVQ010152384.1:0-23342 GCA_036872915.1 Nanipora kamurai | reverse complement strand
CTGCGATTTTTTAAAGGGGAAGAAAAGTGTAGTGTTTGTATAATCATTTCCTGCTGTAGATATCCGCCAACCGCATGTTTCCGGTTTAGACTGCACACGACAATTCATGTTCTCTTATGTTTTGTTTACCGCCATTAAATGTGATTTTGTATAGCAATGGTGTCTTACTTGAACCGAATGATAAAAAACACAACAGAAAATGAAAATTTACACCTTGAAAAAATTAAAAAGATGGAAAGCGAAGCAAGCACAAGTTTACAAGACAAGATTGTTGATCAATTTATTAAAGACAATCTAGGCCAACAAAGTAACCCGCAAGGAGGTCAAGCTCAGCTAACTTAAACAGACCATGACATAGATGAATTTTAAAATGTATATTAAATAAAGAAAATTAGTTTATTTTATGGATATCAAAACTTGGGTTTTAATGAAGACAGAGAGAAATTAAAAGAGTATTTGTCTGAAAAAGAACGTGGAACAGTAACTGGTAGTTTAATTACGACTGATTTTGCTGTAAAAAATACAGCAAAAATTGTAAAAGCATTAATTACAGATATAACAGATAACGCGGGTAACGCGGATTTAAATAATGTATCTACGTCAAATGCAACGGTTACGAAGAGCCCAACAAATAATTTAGACGTTGTAAATTTAAATTATATAAACACTTTGTTTTTTGAAGAAATTGGTTTAAAATGTTGAGATATGATAAAGGTGCATTAGGACTTTATTATATAAGAAACAATTGATCAGCAGAAGAACTTTATATTGGGCCTGGCGTAAAAAAAATTTTCAAAATTTATGACAAAACTTTAAATGACAATGATCTAATTCAACAATACTTATAAACCAGAGATTTCTAGTAAATCAGCGCGGGTAAATAACCGATATTTTGCCATTTTTGGAGGAGATGATTATTTTACAACAGATTTAACTTTAGCTCGAATATCTGGCACTCTAAATATTGTAACATTTTTTGCAGTTTATAGAAGAACCAGCAATGCCGCTAATAATGCAGGCGACCATATGAGAAACTGTTTATCCAGGCAAAACGATAGATTTGTCGGGTTTACTCTTGGCGGCATATTAACTGTTACAAGATCGTCGTCTGATACAGTGGATGGGTTCTTTCTTGACGGATTAGATTTTAAATATAAAACTAAAGCTAATGCAGGTAAATTACGTACATGGATATGTTTATCTGTTCAGTGGAATAGTGAGGGTTCTTATTCTCAAAGGTTAAATAAAAGTATGATTTCTTGCAATGGCCAAACATTATACAATTTTACATCTAGTATTTCTAGATTTGCAGATAAAATGCAAATTGTCTCTTTAAATGCTACAAGTACAAGTTTTTCACCTTTGACTTGGAATTCTTGGGGGAAAGTGTATTTCATCGGTGACATTGCATTTTTAGCTTGGTATATGGGAGAATTTAGTGAGATAAAAATTAAAATGGTACATAAATTATAATGTGAAAAAGGTTTAAAATTGACCATGTACAAAATAAATCTTTAAAAATATGAGGAATGAAAGTATAAGAGATAAAAAATTTTTTTTCATACTTTTTAAAGTGTGAAAAAATTATAAAGACTTGTAAAAATAAAAAAAAAGCGCCCCATAGTTGTACACAGCCAAAACGCTGCTTAATTTTTTATTCTTGTCGTTGTTCTTAGAATCTTTAACAGGCCTCTGGTCCTGAGGACTTCGTCCGATCTGCTTTGCTTTCACCGCTTTGCTGACGACCTTTTGGGTCGATACGTTTGCTGTTTCCTCTGTAGAATTTTTATATTTAATGACATGTTTCCCAGCTATGATTCCTCCGCTAACAATTCCCAAAAAAGGCAGATACGGTGTTATTTTTTTCAACTAGAGATTTTACATCCTGTTTTAAAAGCTGATCTTTTTGCAGTTCTGAATCCAATTTTTCACTACTTTCAATTGCATCTAACCCACCCATTAAATCTGCAAATTTTGAAGTTAATAAATCTGTTAAAAAACAATTTACTTTTTCTCTTTGTTTTGCCTCATATTTTCCATAAATTTTTAAAATTTGTTTATCAGAAGCTTTATTAATGGTTTTTACACTTGATTTAATTTCTCCATCTTCCGATAATTTAACTAAGTGTGATCTTTTATCTTCTACACTGGAGCGTTCTTCAGCGCCTTCTACGCAGTCAACAGTAAAGAGTTTTTGGTTTGCGTTTTGATTTTCAGCTTCCATTGCTTTTATTTTATAAATAGTTTTTTATTCTAGTTTATCGACTTCGCTGTGTCCCTTCGGGGTCGAAAGGCGGTATCCATATGGTTGCCTTAGATCAATTTCCAATTTTGAATGTTTATTAGATTTTAAAAAGTTTTTAATTTTATCTATTCATCTCTGTCTTCTACGTCTAAATAATCTTCTATGATTGTTTTCATATCTTTTCTATTTGGATTGTAAAAACTAACTAATTTACTTATATTTTCTCTATAAGGTTTTGCAATGGATGTTAATTGTCGTGTAATGACAATTGTACTTAGGCCATAATGTCTTGCAGAGAATCCTAGTTTTACCAGCTCTGGCATTCTATTTTTAACAGATTGCCCACTTGCGCAATCATCTAAAATACTTTGAGCCAATTGCATAGTTAATTATGGATTTCAGCTGTCGTTCCACATAATCTTGATCGCACGGTATAACTATAAAATTTTCATCAACTAGATATTTCCATTCAACATATGTCTTGTTGTAAACAAATGTGGGACAAATTAAGAAAATATAGTCAAAATGTTGATAATATTCTCGCTCCAGCGTTTCCAATAGATACCACGTCTTGCCACAGGTAGTCATGCCGACAATAATCATATTAAAACAGCTATCGGCTCTGCCGTCCGCTACGCGGTTTTATTATATTTTTCTCCATTTCATTATTCATTTATTTTTTAGTATTGTATAGACTTCAAATCTTTATTTACAATATTTAAAAGTCCATCTGACAAACCATAAATTTTACAAATTACATTTGCAGCCGTTGTTTTTTCGGTAATTTCTAACAAAAGTCCAGATTGTTTTCCTTGACCTGTTGCAAACTCATCATTAACAAATTTATTTTTGAAAAAGTTGGAAACTTATCATTAACAAATTTATTTTTGAAAAAGTTTCTAAGAGTTAAAAATCGTTCTTTTCCAAAAGGTTTAAAAAGTCTTACAGCTTCCCCCCAGAATCTACTTTTTGGAATTCCCTGGCTATAAATTTAGTTTGGAACTACTTCTACAGTGACTTTAATACTTTCAATGTTTGGATATACAAATTGTTCACTGTCAGTTAAAGTCTGATTTTTAAGCAATAGAAGGACTGCTTTCATGCTTTTTCGAGGCAAGTTTATAGTTTCATTATGTGTTGTTTGGTCTTTATCCCACTCGAAAGTCTTCATCAAAGTTGCATGCTCATAGCTTAGGGATCTACCTGTTGTAAAACCACTGATGACTTCATCAACCAAATCTTGATTTTCTACAGTTTCATATTCCAGTTCTAAATATTTCCAAAGTATAACCTGCGACCAGTTTGTGCAACCATAATGTCTGTTGCTTTTGGTAATGTTATAACAAACTGGAAATTATTAAACATATGAAATGGAGCATGAAATCCATGGTCTTGTAGAATTTTTCCAAGTTTAATTTTTTGTTTTGTTCCATAGGTGTCAAACATACGTTTATCAGAGACCTTTGAATCATTTCCAGATGTTGCACCAGAGTCGTCTTTAGATATGAGTTTTCTTAGATTTTCACCTCCAATTCCATATTTTACCATATTTCCACGCTCTTTGTCTGTTTTCCACAAATCTTTGTAAACACCCAAGAGACTTTCTCCGGTGTTACCATGGACAATTTCACCAGCAAACTTAATTACAAGTCTTTCTACCAGCAATTGGCTTAAATTATTTAAAAACCAAGATTTTGCATTTGCATTTTTAAAATCAAACATGAGGTAAAACGAATCTGGAACTAAACATGAATCACTTTTTAATTTTGGAATATCGATGTAAATTTCCTCTCCAGGGTTTGCTTTGTTGGGATTGAAAGTGACTAAATGTCGTGTTCTTGTGCCTCTAATTTCAGACATTTTTAATCTTCTAAAACCAGGTTCCAATTCTTTTGTTCTTGTTAGCACTCTTTTTTTATTTCTAGTGTATTTTGTAAAAAAATTTATTTTCGCTTTCTTCTTGATTCACCTCTTCGCCTGTATTCTTTGTATTGACCATATAAAAAATATGTCAAGGCAATTGCTAAAATTCATAAATTTTGTGCTAAAAATGCAACCCCTTTTGCACCCCATGACAAAATTGTTGCTGATAAATTTGCAATTGGTCCAAGCAAAGGCCACAGCTTTTTACCACTGTTTTTAACAGCTTTTGCAAAATCTCCTAATGCACCTGCTCATTGTTTTAAAACTTTTCTTGAGCCGATAATAACAGTTGTTATAGTTCTAACGATAGAAATTGCAATTGCACCCAGTCCAACAAGATTTTCTTTTCCCCACCTTTTAAATTTTTGTAATCTATTGACATCCTCTTTTTGTTGTTCTCTATTTTCTTCTTTTTCCATTTGTTCCAAAGTACGATTTCTAGCTTGATCAAGAGCAGTAATTCGCTCATCTAGTTCAAAACGAGCCTCTGAGCTTTCCTCCGCGTCTCGTTCTTCTATAGTTTTGTTTATAGTGTCTTGAAAATGATCAGCTTGAACTCTAAGATATTCCGGTCTTGTTGATTTATCAATTGTTTCTGGAGGATTTAATACACCTTCCAGTTCTCTATTTTCTTCCAATGTCAATCCTGGGATTGGTGTAGTGTCCGGAGTTGTATCAATCATTGGCATAGTTGTAACAGTTTCATCACGATCTTGTTGCTCTGTTTGAATTTCATTTATCAATTGTTTAAACTGTGTAACAGCTTCCTTTGCAACTTTTGCTTCATTATATTGTAATTCACCGTTAGAATCTCTTTTAAGTACTATTTGCGGTTTTCCACGTTTGTTTCTACTATCTAATGGCCTAAAAGTTATATTGTTATTATTTGTTTTATCAGTGTTGAGTGATAACTCAATTGCTTTATCATTATTAAGATCAAGCTTAAAATTTTCATTTTTTATACCAGGGGCTCCTCCAGAGCCTCGCGCGCCTCCAACGCTGTTTCTTACAACATTTTCAATAGCAAACTTTTTTTCATTTTCAGGTCTCTATGGTCCGCTTCGCGGTCGCCTTTCAGGTGTGATAAAGGTTGTTTCCCCAATATGGTCAATGTAATCAATCCTCTCGATGACATTGTTTAGATTACTATCATCATCACCATTGCCTCTCAACAAATCTAAACGTTTTTGTACAAGATTGTTATATTCATCGTCTAATTCTTGCTCATACATAGTTTCATACTGGCTTTGCTAGTCCGTTTCACGGTCTGGATATTTTTTATCCATGTTATTCATTTCAAAATCATCAAATCCTTCGGCCATTTATTCTTACAAGTCTTTTACGTCTTTTTCTGGAATCCAAGAATCGTGTTTGGAATCATATCCTAACCATTTTACCAAGACCATATTTGTACCATTGACCTTTTATCTTTTTAATGCTTTTTCAACTCTATAAAAATCATCTTCTTTCTTATTTACGGCAGATAATTCTTTCTCGTAAAATTTTCCAAGAATGGGTTCTACATCCAAATCTTCCAATTCATACATGTTTGGATCATCTCTAAAAACTTTAACAATTTTAAAAAATTCTTTTGTAAAATTAGTTTTGTAACCTTTTGTACAAATAGTTTTACATTTACAAATTCGAACTGTATCTCCAATTTTAAATTTTGGCAGTGGAAGTTCTCCTAATGCATGGCCGTAAAGTGTAAGCCACACTTGATCTTTATTTAAAAATTTTACATTTGTAGGTTTCATTAAAATACTACTATGTTTACTAAAATTATAATTTTTTACCAGTTGATCCAAAACATTAATCTAATTATATTTCCCTACACTATAAAAATATTTCCACATTTTTGTTTTTAAAGTTCTGTTAAATCTTTCAACAATAGCTGCTTTTCTACTAGAGTTTGTAGAAAAATATTTTATTTTGTGTTTTTCCAAAAGTCTTTTGACACCAACATTAGAAAATTCTTTTCCATCATCGAATTGTACAAGTTTTGAGTATTTTCCATCAAATCTTGTTTTAAATTGTTTTAATAATTCTTCTATTGCTTGCGTCATATTTTTTATGTCTTTTCTATAAACTGGAATAGCAAATGCATATCAACTTAGAATTTCTACACCTGTTAAAATCAAAAAAAATATCCATTATTTTCATTTTGATATTTTTTCATATCAACCAAGTCTATTTGAATTTGATCTGCCAAATGTTTTTTTATTTATAAATTTTTTTATAATTGGTTTATATCATGTGTATGTATCTTGTGTTTTTAGCCATTAGCCATTTTTAGCCATAACCATTTTTCTAGAGACATTTAATCCATTTTCTTTTGTTTTTGGTAAAGTTTCTCTGCAGGGCTATAGTCTGTAATTGGATCATAATATAAATTTTGCAACTCTTGTACTAAGACAAATTCTTTTTCTATATGTTCTCTGTCCTTTGGATTCATTTATTTTTACTTTATATAAAGTTCTGAAAGTATATTAGCAATTGTTACATCGATCGAAAGGTTTGTAGAAGTTTCAAACTTTAGAGAATTGTAATCTTTTTTATAAATAGATACTTTACAGTCCCATTCAAAATGTGTTACCCTTCCTTTTAGAAGTTGTGTGCTAGTAATTGGCAGACAAACCATTAAATTGGATCTTTTACCATTTTGGCCAAAATTTTCACTGGCGTTAACGGCATCACAAAAAATGTTAATATACCGCAAACCATTATTGATATCCACTATGCCATCACTTATTACAGTTGTGTGTTTGGTATTTTTTTATCTTTGGTAAATCCTAGTAAAAGTCCAAAATTTTTTAAATCTAAATCTTGTGTGGATAATATGGTACATCTTCCATTTTCTGGTGTTTGAGCAACGATTATATTGTTGTTCTTTAATTTATTTGAAATCATATCAAATGTCCAATAACCAGCATTAAATGTCAAATTTAATGCCCCACTGTTACTGTGTCATTATCACCTGTAAAAACATTATTATAATCCCAATAAACAGTCGCCGATTTTAATAAAAATTTTGAACAATCAGAGTGAATGCTTAGTGTTTTTCCAAATTCAAGTCAATTTCACCAGTGAAATACAAGATGATTTTTTTAAACCGCTTCGCGGTCCGCCTTCGGGGGTATTTAGACTCTTTGTACTTTCCATTAACATATTTATTTATTAATTAAAAATAAATGACGAATAAAGATTATCAAAAAACCGCTGAAGGCGGGCCGCGAAGCCGATTAAAAGAATGGTGGTTGGGTAAAAATCCTGATAAATTGTTAAAAGAAGTTAAAAAACATAAAGATGAAGCTAAACAAAAATTTTTCGAACAATACCCAAATGCAGATATATCAAAATTTGAATTTGAAGCGATTTATAATTCAGAGAACACATTTGATTGAACTAACGTGTTTTATAAATTAAATAATATAGAGGCATATGATATTACTTCTGGTATGTTTAAAAACAACAAAAATAGGACAAAATACCTTTACAACTACAAAAAAAACTACGAATTTTCCAATTAATTGGCAAACAAATGGCACTATTCAAAAAATGAAAAGATCGAATTATTGATATATCATTCATGGAACTACACTAATTTCAGATAACTTTCCGGGTTTTGTTTTAAACTATGATATTGAAAATTTCAAAATTTTTGTAAACAAACATGATAGTTTTAGTTCTAATTTGCCAGGTTTAAATATAAAAACAGATCATACAAAATCTAAGTGGGACGATAATGAATCTTATTATCAAACATGTTTCCCTGTGTATTGTGCTTCATAAATAGTTTATGTCAAAAAACAAATTAGATTCATTGATAGTTTTAAATTTATGCAAAGTAGTTTGGGAAATTTAGTTAAAAACTTGGATAAAAATGAATTAAATATTTTGAAAAAATCTTACAAAAATGAAGAAAAAAGAGAATTATTAACTACAAAAGGCGTGTTTCCATATGATTGATTTGATTCTGTTGAAAAATTAAATAAAGAAAAATTACCTGATATTAAAGAATTTTATTCAAAATTCAATAGTGAAAATATAACAAATGAGGATTATGAACATGCGCAAAATGTTTGGAAAAAATTTAACATTGAAGATATGAAAGAATATCACAACTTATACTTAAAAACCGACGTAATATTATTGGCAGATGTGTTTGAAAATTTTAGAAAAGTTTTTAAAGAAAATTATAAACTAGACCCCGCTTGGTATTACACTTCACCTGGATTTGGGTGGGATGCAATGTTGAAATTGACTGGGGTTAGATTGGAGTCATTATCTGACCCAAAGATGTATCTTATGATTGAAAATGGAATCAGAGGAGGAATTTCAACCATCACAAAGAGATATGCAAAAGCTAATAACCCTTGTACGGGTTCAAAATATGACCCTAAAAAAGAACACATATATATATAATTTACTTAGATGCAAATTTCTTTTATGGATGGGCAATGTGTGATAAATTACCTGTAAAAGACTTCAAATGGATGTCAAAAGAAGACCTGAAAAATTGGTAAAAAATTCCTTTCATATTAGAAGTTGACTTGGAATATCCTGAACATTTGTATGACTCTGATAATGAGTATCCATTGGCGCCAGAGAGGATAAAAGTGGGAACTGTGGAAAAATTAATCTCAAATTTGAATAACAAAAAAAAATGTCGTGCATTATAAAAACTTGAACTTATATGAAAAATTAGGGCTAAACATGACAAAAATATATAAGGGAATTACATTTGAAGAGAATAATTTCATGGAGGAATACATTGATTTAAATACAATATTGAGAACGGGCGCTGACAACGAATTTGAAAAGGACTTTTTCAAACTTATGAATAACTCTGTATTTGGAAAAACCATGGAAAACGTTAGAAATAGGGTTGATATACAGTTGGTTAATTCTGCAAAAAGGCAATAAAACTATCTTCAAAGACCAATTTTGATAAAAGAACGATATTTTCTGAAAATCTAATAGCTGTTCATATGCATAAGAAAAAAATTATGCTAAACAAACCCATATACTTAGGAATGAGCATATTGGACTTATCAAAGACGTTAATGTATGATTTTCACTACAACTATATAAAAAGAAATACGGCGAAAAAGCAGAGTTATTATCTACCGACACTGACAGTCTAATGTATGAAGTAAAAGCCATAGACTTTTATAAAGACATATCTAAAGACGTTGAAAAAATGTTTGATACGAGCAATTATTCAAAAGATCACAAAAGTAAATTTAAAGCAGGTTTAAATAAAAAAGTGCTTGGAATGATGAAAGATGAGTGGGGGGTAAACAAATTGAAGAATTTGTGGGATTGCGGGTGAAGTTATATTCTTATAAAATGTGTGATTACAAAGAAGTGAGAAAATGCAAAGGTGTAAAGAAAAATGTTATAGAAAAGATATAACTTTTCAAGACTATAAAGATTGCTTATTTAATATAAATGAACAAGCGAGAAAAATGAATTTAATAAGGCACAGAAATCATGAATTATACACTGAATGTGTAGAAAAATTGCATTATCAGCAAAAGACGACAAAAGAATAATACTTGAAAATAAAATAGACACATTATCACATTGACATTACATGAATGAAATGATTGACACTTATGAGAATATATTTGGATTTAAACCATAAAATATGGTGAGAAACAGCGAATCTGCCCGCGAAGCGGTTTACATCTTTTCAACAATGACGGGAACTGAAATGAAAGTCTTTAATCTGTGCCAGACATCATAGAAGAGTCTAATAAAGCAACTATGCAAATTACTTGAAAAAGGTTGCAATCATTAATAAATAATAGCATCTGTCTGACGCAACTTTCTGATGAGACTTCATGATATTTTTAGGGAATTCACTCTCCTAAGATCCTGTGAACTACCTATTAGGTTCTTTAAAACAAATATGAGTATTATTAAAAAGATTTGTGATAATAACAGTGAGTACAAGAATAGTCAGTAAGACGTTGTAATGCAAGTAAAGTGCCACGCATGGCACTACCTGTTGGAAGTTAATTTGTTTAAGGAAAAGTGTTACGCGTGGCACTACCTGATGACAGAGCATCTATGTAAATGAAGTGCCACGCGTAACACTACCTGCTGTAAAATAATCGCAAGACAATTCCGCTCATCTATGCAAATAAAGTGCCACGCTTTGAAAATTTTTTGACAAAATTTCAAAATGTGCTGAGGCGTGTTGGGGTCTGAAGTTTGTTAAATGTTTATCCAGTGATTTGACGTGTATCGGGTGATTTGACGTGTTGGGGTCTGAAGTTTGTTAAATTTTGACAAAATTTTGCCATGTGTATAAAAATGCGCCAGAACTCGCACTTTATAGTCTACTCTATTTCAGAATCATCCTCAGGGTAATATGAAATGATAAATTCACATTAATGGTTTAATGTGAATTTATCATAGTCTACTCTAGTCACTCCTAAGTGTCCGGCAAATGGACTATCGTGCGTACCTTTTAATATGTCGATTTCTAGTGATTTGGGGACCACGATCGCTAGATCCGGGTGTGTATTGTTAGTCTTTAATGATTTATAAAGCACACCATCTCGAACAAACAGGCTATCATAGTGATGACAGAATGGAACTAAATTGCGATCCCGTCGCCATAAAGCTAGTTTGTTTTTCGGCGTACGGCTTTCTTTCATCTTAATGATTTGAGAGATGATTGGATCATTTTGCTGAGAGTGAGATTGATAGTTATGGCGCAGTTATCTGGTACAGGTTTGTGTGAATTATACGCTGTGTTTATGCTGTAATTGGTATCAACTAGGCAGTCCTTTCGAGTGCTTTCCAGATACTGATCATGCGCTACTAAACGAGAAAGTGCGTCTGCATTATTGTGAAGTTTCCCAGGTTTATGTATGACAGAAAATTGAAATTCTTGTAATTCCATGACCCACCGCTCTAGTCGCCCTTTGAGATACTATCTAGGCATTGTAGTACGCTATGGTCCGTGATTACCTTAAACGGGCGGCCTAACAAGAATGTTCGGAAAGTGCGAATACCAAATACAATCGCTAATGCTTCTTTTTCTGTGGTGCAATATTTGCGCGCTCGAGCAGATAAGATTTTAGATGCATATACTATGGGTTGTTCTAAACCATTTTCGTCGAGCTATGAGAGTATTACACCTAATCCTATATCCGAGGCGTTGGTGTGGAGCAGGAATTCTTTGTAAAAGTTAGGATGAGCTAACACAGGGGGATTGCACCGACATGTTTGCAAGGTGTTAAAAGCGTGCTGACATTCTTGAGTCTAGTTAAACTGATTTGCATTGACTTTCGTGCTTAATTTAGTGAGAGGGGCCGAAATAGTTGCATAATTCTGGATAAAACGCCGATAATACCCCATTAGTCCTAGAAAACTTTTGATGGGAGGGGACTAAGCCCGCTTCAGAGATCACATGCCCTAAATAGTCAACCTTTCTAGCTGCAAAAGTACATTTTGACAAATTTAAGTGCATATTGTGCTGCTGGAAACGACCAAGGATTGCTCTTAGCCTGTCGCAGTGTTCAGCAGCCTTCTTGTCAAATTAATTTTTTCGTAATTTTTCCCTATTAATTTATCTAATTTGTTAGAATTAACTAATTTCAAAACATTTTCACTCATGATTTACTCTTACCAGTAATACTGCCAAAAACAACTGGTATATTTTTCATTTGTGTTAATAATTTTAAAGCTTTTATACGAAAATACATAATATTAAAATTTTCACAAAGTATTATTTTTTCATCATCAGGATTGAGTTTTCCTTGATAAATTTGTTTTAACACATATTTGTCAGATGGATGTAAGTTTATATTTAATTTTTTAGATGTTATACATTTTGAGAATTCTTTCAATTCATTCAAAAAAATGTTTTTTAATAAATTTTAAACAGTCTTCAACATTTCTACACTTTAAATACTTGTCTAATTACCTTTGTATTTTGTCCACGCATTGCAACCAACATTAATTTAGTGTAGTCTGCTTTTTTTAAACTAATTTTTAAAACGATTCATTAGAGAGATGAAACGATAATTTAATGCTTTCTTTAAGAGGTGTTATCGAGAAATAATTGATATGAAATTGTACAGTTGCTTTTATTACGTCAAAGCTGTTCAGTAAAAATTTAGGTAAAATAGTAACTTCATTTTCTTTTAAACTACTTGTACCATATCTGTCTCCGAGATGACATAAAACAAACAAACCAAAAGCAATATATTGTTTTCCTTTACTAGAGAGAATGACACTTTTTTACATTGACCAATGTACTACCATCAATTGTTTTATTTTTCTTCTTTAATTTTAACAAAACCAGTAAATTCAATTTTTCTTTTCACAATAATTTGAAGTGAAGATTGTATATTGTCTAGTTCAATCAAATCCAATTTGGCATAAACAGACTTTAAACTATTTGCCTGTGTGGAAAATGCAAAGTCGATAGCGTACTTTTCTAGTGTCAAAGAACCTTTATCACGTTTTAGTTCGATATGTAATATTTTTTCAGTTTATCTTAGAAACAATAATCACTTTCTCGCTATCAAAATGGACCAGTAGATTAGCATCATCTTTAATTTGTATACCTTTATTAGTAATAAGTCCCGGTTGAAATTCGTCGATAAATTCTGTAGGATAAAATGTTGCTATACTTGAATTTGTTGAAATTTTTGACCAGTCTAAAGGTACAGAACATAATAATTTTTCATCTTTGATTTCATTACAGTAAAAATGAATAACATTCAAACCTCCACTTATGTCTGATAAATATTTTGCTGATATTTTACCCATTGATTGATAATGAACAGTATCTCCTTTAGCAATTTCAAAAGAAACGATAGAACAAACGGCAACCAGGTGAAATTTCCGACATACCAAATTGCCCAAAAACCTTATTTGACATTGGGTCATACTTTTGCGAAACCTAAGGATCCTGTGAAGAAGGAAAAAAAGACGGACGCTCTATGATTGTGATAAGGAGTACATCGGACAAACAAAACGTCAGTTTGGAACACGCTTAAAAGAGAACCAAAGGGCAGTATTCTTTTCTAAAAGGGATAATTCTGCCTTGTCGGAGCACACGTGCCAAACTAATCATGTGATTGATTGGGATAATGCTAAAATTATCACAACAAATCGCAGATACCACCAAAGACGTTGTTTGGAAGCTTGGCACATTAACAACGCCCACGGGTCAATCAATCATCAACTACAATGAGTACAGGTAAAAGTGTTGATGGAACAGCTTTAAATCAACATCAAAAGTTATGTACATGAAGAGTTATAAAGATAATGAAAAGTTATAAAGATAATAAATATCAAGCAAAATTTTAAATTTAAATTAGATTTTTCACCCACATTACAATGGATGTTAGGTTTTTGAAAATTCTACAGTTTCCAACATATGAAATGCTACTCTGGTTTGTAGATTTTATACTAGTTCGTGTAGATGTAGATGTATATAAATGTAACCTTCGCTCACCATCTGAGTCGATGTAGCTCAATGGTTAGAGCATCTCACCGGCGATGAGGTTACGGGTACGATTCCCGTCAGGGGTTCAGAAAGTTTTTCTGACTCGACTAGCTTGAGCATGCGTATAACAAACATCATTTAACACCCAAGCTACACATTTTCTAACATCAATGAGTATCCATTGGTGTTGGTAATGGCATGTTAATGTTGTTAATCTTGTTTTCTTAAATTTCATTTTCTACCTTACTAGGAATAATTAACCTCATAGTTTCTGCAATTCTTCTTGGTAAAATACCCCTAAAATTTTATCACCTTTTTCATCTCTTAATTCATAAGTAATAGGTCGTGTTGGAAATACTTTTTGAATAATAAACACTTCATCATTTTTTCACAACTTACATTTTTTAATTTTGTCAATTTCTTTTTTTCCGTATAGATTTTGTAAGGTGATTTTACGTATAATGCTTTATGTGGTGAATTATTATACTTTTCAATAATAAGATCAATGTATCGAAAATAATCCCACCGATCAAACATGGTCAACATTCTTCTTACAGATTGTTTAAGTGTTTGTATTACCCTCTCCACATGTGAAGCTTTAATCTCTCTCTTAAAAGTGTTAAAAAACCAAAACCATAATTTTTACTCAATTGACGTTTTATAATCGAAAATCCTGAACCTTCATATGCTTTAACCTTTTTTGGATATCTATTATTATTTGAATTCAATATTATTTCAAATTTTTTTCCAACATTTTTCGGCAACTGGTAAATAGTCTTTTTTTTGCAACCATGTGAAGTATTAGTCATTTTTTAATTGTAGTGCTACTCCGGCTTTGTGGCCAGCAAAATATACATGCAAGTTGCTTAAAAACTTTTCTAACTAAAAACGGAGCCACTAGATATTTCCCCTAGATTTAGAAGTCACCAAGTATCTCCCTGAAAATTAAAATTAAAACAGAGTCACTGGGTATCTCCCTTGCAATAAGGGTCACCAGATATCTCCCCAAGATTACTGTTAAGGAAGAGTCGCCGGGTATCTCCCCTGAAATAAGGAATCACCGGATATCGCCCCAGAAATATAATGGCCGGGATAAGACGATAAACTAAAACTATAAAACTTGAACAGGGTCACAAGATATCTCCCCCTAGAAAGATATGGGGTCACCGGGTATCTTTCTGAAACGAAACTAATGAATAATTTTTGGCTGATTTATTTTCATCAATCGAACCCATACGTAACGAGAATGAACATCAATAACAACCAACGAATATCATAATTGTTCATTAAATCGAGATAAATCTTTCATATGTGCTACATCTATTTCCCATTGATTATCAACTTTATTAACATGAATACATAAACATCTATATTTTTTCAAATATTGTGTAATTGATATTTTACATAAAGTTGGTCAGGTAAAGATTCGTTCTTTAGAAGTCTTGCTGCTTTCAAAACCAACTCTCTATCCAATTCAGTCTTTTTATTTTTCCTCTACATGACTAAAAAAATTTCAGTTAAATGTATTTCACTGACTCATATTTTTTCAAAACACGCCATTAAAGGAGATGATCCTACATTTTTGAGAAAAGATATAACACTACTATTTTTATCACAATGTCGTAAAGCACACTCCTCAACACTAATAGTCACACCATTCTCTCTATATAAAACTAATTCTTTTAATAAATCACTCAAATCTTCCAAATCAAGACAACATTTCTGATCATTTTGTACCTTATCTAATTGTCTATGAATTTTCTTTGCTCTTTTTTAGGTGGTGTAATATCAAGTTCCTCCTCGTCTTCCACATTTTCTTTGTCAGCATGCATGACTTCACATGTATCTGGAGAAACTTCGCAAACAAAGCCAAGTAATTTATTACCAATTTCTTTTACAGTGTCGTTCTTTTTCAACATAAACATGCTATTTTCATCCACCCAATCGTAATTGCTTTCTTCCAATGAACATTCTCCACTGTCGTTGTGATTATAACTTTATTTGTGACTAATATAGAAGTATATTACTCGTGTCCGTCAAAACATTGTTTACCGCTTCAGTCTTAAGATCCTGGTAGATCCTTATAGGCGTTCCCCGCCGTAATTATTAACTATATTAGATTTTTTTCTGTCAGTGAGAACAAAACCATGCATTGCAACAACTAAGTCTCCTTTCATTTATACGTTTAGGTGGGTAGGAGGTTTGATTACTCTTCCAAAGAATGATCTCTTTGTTACACCAAGTTGGGTCTCGTATTCACCTTGTGGAGTCGCACTTGTGACGTTACCAGGCTCTGAAATTGTTTCGCCATTTTGGTAGTTGTTTAGCTGTGGAAATATTTCTCATTCATGCTCATTATCTGGTTCTTCTTTCACTTTCAACAGATGACGACGATTCCTTCTGTAGTTTTGTCCATCGATATTTACCATATATGACGGTGGATAATTTGTCTCGCTTGCTACCGTTCCCTTTCTCGTGAATTTCCCTTTGCTGTCTGTTAGAAATAGACGTTAATGCATGCTAATTCATGTCTATAAAACCTACGTGAGAGGTGTCAAAAAAAAAGGTTTGGAGTTGTCGATTTCATCTAGTACTGAACTAGTGAATTCTGAAGTGATCTTACTCTTAATAACGATTGTACCAGGGAAAAGAAGATTCAATCAAACGAGATTTTACCTAAGATCGTATTCACTCACAAAAATTTGGTGCCGAAGACAAAGAAAAGATCGTATTTGTGTGATTGTATTTAGTTTGTTTTGGCGCCAATATGGCAGATCTGAAGAAGAAGATCACGATTCGCGCTGGTCATCGAAGTCATGCGAAAAGAATCGTGTCTAGTGGTCGAGAAATGATTGAGTCGATTGAATCTGGAGATGCTTGCGATTTGAAGAAGCTCAAGTCTTTTGAATCGTCTCTTAAGGTTGACTTGCACAACTCAAGAGTTTGGATAGTGAAATCGTCGAGTTGACGGAGGATGATAAACACATGGACAAAGAAGTGGCTGAAAGTTGCGAGTTCGACAGCACAATCTATGGCTGCATTGTGGAGATTGCAAGTGCGATCGAGAACGAGGAGAAATCTAAGGTAAGCAGTAATAACGTAATTTTTCAAGCCTTGAAAGCTAATTCTGAAGCGAGTTTGCATAAAAACACTGGCCATGCTAAACTCCCTGAGCTTGAACTTAAGAAGTTCTTTGGCAATCCTATCGACTGGTCACCGTTCTGGGACTCATTTGACTATGCCGTACACAAGAATGAAATTCTTACCCCCGAGGAGAAATTTAACTATTTGAAATAGTTGATACAAGGTCAGGATGCCCAAACGATTAGTGGATTTTCGCTTACCAGTGACAACTACGAAGGGGCGATCAAGCTCTTGAAGGAAAGGTATGGTAATAAGAAAGTGCTCATATCCGCTCTTATGGATTCTCTGTTGAAATTACCAGCAGCGACTGACGGCAGCGAAGTAAGGAAGCTGCGAGCTATTTACGACAAGATTGAGTCTAATGTACGAAGTCTGCAGAATATTGATATTGATTCGGCAATGTATGGAAGTTTTTTGTCTCCTGTGGTAATGGCGAAGATCCTGAGGAATTGCGGATTACAATAACCAGAGGTTTACCATCAAATGAATGGAAATTACAACCGATGTTGGAGGCCTTTCGCAGGGAGTTACAACTTCGTGAAAAATGCCAGTATATCCCTTCAAGCAGCAACAAGGATCGTCACTTTCTACCACCACATAACAGGAGAGGAGGGCCTTCTGGTTCACCATCTTTATCGTTCTCTCTGCTCATAGCAGGTCATCGTGAATCCCTGCAAGGTCCTTGGTGTACTTACTGTTGGGGAGCTCATACATCAGCCAGCTGTGGTGTCGTAACTAATGCTTCAGCCAGAAAGCAAATTCTCAGAAAAAGGGTAAAGTGTTTCAGATGTCTACGTACAGGACATTTGGCAGCACAGTGTGATGAAAAGCAAAAATGTCATTTATGTGGTATGAAGCATCATGCATCTATTTGTGATGCTCACAATCAAACAAGACCACCCAACAGAGTATCTGATCATGAGAAGGAAATCCCAAATCAACAGACAGAAGGACAGAGATCAAATATGAAGCAGTTGGCAAATCCACCAAGCAATCCTACCCTAGTTTCACATCACCAGACCAACACTACTAACATGTTAATAGATGCTAAGAACAGTATTCTTCTACAGACAGCAAAAGCGAGCATTAGTAAACCTGGAAGTAGTGCAACCTGTGTTCGAGCCAGGATGGTTTTTGATAGTTGCAGTCAAAGAAGCTACATAACAGAAACATTGCAGAAAAGACTTTCACTTCCAGTTTCTGGCCATGAGAGTCTGCTCATTAAAACCTTTGGTGAGACCTCTGCAAGGCTGAAACGCTGTGATTTGGTTCAGGTAGCGGTGAAGAGTATTGATGGCATGGAGATCTATGTTACAGCTTATGTTGTTCCTGATATATGTGCCTCTATCAGTAACCAGATAATCCAGTTCACGCAGGAGAGCTACCCTCATTTACTAGGGCTGGAGTTAGCTGATAACACCTGTGGTGCAGAAGAATTAGATGTTGATCTCCTCATTGGTACAGATTTCTATTGGTGTTTTGTGAATGGAGAGATCATTCGGGGTGATGCACCTGGTCCAGTTGCACTTTCCACTAAGCTTGGCTATGTCCTATCTGGACCTGTCAATGTTCCTGAGACAGAGCAACAGAATTCCATTGTCAACTTAACCGAGACCTATGTCTTAAAGATTTCAACAGCTTTGGTTGAAGACAGAAATTCACTTGACCAAGAGATTAAGCAGTTTTGGGAATTGGAGTCCCTTGGAATTAAACCTAATGAACAGACTGTCTATGAGAAATTCCTAGAAGATATCAGATTTGATGGTGAGAGGCACGAGGTTAAGTTACCATTCAAGGAGAATCATGAAGTCCTTCCGGAGAAATATCAAGTTAACAAATCAAGGCTAACATCTCTCTTGCAGTGACTGAGATCCTACCCTGATGTGTTCCAGCATTATGAAAATGTAATAAAGGACCAACTTAACAACGGAATCATCGAGCCAGTGGATGAATAAGAAAAACCAGAAGTAGGAAAAGTGCACTATCTTCCCCCCAGAGACGTCATCAGGCTTGATCAGAACACGACGAAAATCCGGGTGGTTTATGATGCGTCATCCAAAAGAATCGGGCCAAGCCTAAACGACTGCCTCTATTCTGGACCGCCGCTAACACCGCTCGTATTTGATGTGCTGGACCGATTCCGTGCCCATAAAGTGGCAATCTCTGCTGACATCGAGAAAACCTTCTTTAATGTTGCCGTTGCTCCGGAACATCGCAATTTCTTACAATTCCTTTGGATAGATGACATTCATAAGGACAATCCTGGACTGGTTGTGAGACGGTTTGCCCGAGTAGTCTTTGCAGTTAACAGCAGCCCTTTCCTTTTAAACGGAACTATTCGCCACCATATAAACTCCTACCGGGCAGACGACCCCATGTTTGTGGAAGAGGTTCTTCGCAGTCTTTCCCTTGATGATCTGGCATCTTCGAAGCCAGACAGTGCATCCGCCTACGAGTTCTACACGAATATAAAAAAAAACGTTTATGGACGGTGGGTTAACATGCGCAAGTGGAAGACCAACGATCGAGATCTAGCGGCCAGAATTGAATCTACTGAAAATCAACAAATGCAGAAACAAGAACCAAAGTACAAATGGAGGATCAGCCATTCTCGCACTTTCGGAACGACCTGGGATAACGAGACTGATGAACTTGTGTTCACCTTTGAGAAGCTTATTAAATATCTGGAAGAGAGAGCAATCACCAAGAGAATTATTCTCAGTTCAATTGCCAAGATCTTCGATCCTCTTGGAATATTATCACCGACATTCATTTCCCTCAAGATCCTTTTCCAGGAAATTTGCAAACGAAACATCGACTGGGACGTTCCTTTGGGTCAAGACATATCCGACAGATGGCGATCCTTGGTGATGGACATGAAAGTACTCTCGCGATTGTCTATTGACAGATGTTACTGGTCTGCGTTGAATTCTGGTGACGACAAAGTACTCACTTTCGAATTGCACGGATTTGGAGATGCGTCGGGAAAGGCGTATGGCGCAGTTGTGTATCTTAGAGCTTGTTCAAAAAAGTCATGCAGGTTAGTTGCATCGAGAACCCGTGTCTCACCCATCGCTGGATCCACTACTCCGCGTCTGGAGTTGTTTTCGGCCGTCGTACTTGCCAGATTGATTACAAGTGTTCAAGAAGCTCTTCATCAGACAATCAAAATATCAAGGTTCTACTGCTGGTTGGATTCTGAAGTCGTTCTTTGGTGGATAACTCAACCGAGGAAGGAATTGAAATCAGTCGTTCAAAATCGAGTTGGGGAAATTCGAAAACTGACCTCTCCAGATGTTTGGCATCATGTATCTTCAGAACAAAATCCTCCCAATCTAGCATCACGTGGATGCAGGCGTGGCATTTTAAGGAGGAAGACAAGTGGTGGGAAAGTTCTAACTTCTTAAAGAAAGCAGCAGAGTGTTGGCCGAAACAAAAAGGATTTGGTTCTGTGAACTTTGAGTCAACCGAGTCAAGTGAAATGAAGAATAATCAGAAGGTCACGACCAACATCGTAGATGTCAACAATGAAGGACTAAATCAAATTATTCAACCAACCAAGTTCAGTGATCTGTATAAGCTTCTTAGGGTCACCTGTTACGTCCTAAGATTTATTCAAGCTGTGTTAGGAAAACGACAAGTACTACGAAGATCGGAAATTTTGGAAATAGAATCAGAGGGGATAAAAGAAGCAGAAAACCTATGGATAAAGTATGTTCAAAGGTATATTCAAGAGGAGAAGAAGTACGAGCAGTGGCGTGTACCGTTGGGAATAGTTCAAGATGACAATGGTATATTAAGGTGCAAAGGAAGACTGGGAACGCGCCATTGCCCTATGAAACCAGATTTCCTGCAATTATTCCAAGGAAAAACCCGTTCACGGATTTAGTGATTTGGACCAGTCACCACAATGGTGTAAAAAAACATTAACCGAACTTCGTTCAACATTCTGGGTTGTGCAAGGGAGAATACCGGTTCGTGAAGTGATATCCAAGTGCGTTACGTGCAAGAAGCTAGAACGGTTGCGATACCATGCGCCAGTACAGCCACCTCTTCCTGACTTTAGACTGTCTGATGAATTCTCGTTTACCCGGGTGGGAGTCGATTTCGCTGGACCAGTCTATGTGCGCGACGTCTACTCTCGGAGCAAGAAAGTCAACAAAGCATATATCGCGCTTTTTACGTGTGCTTCATCTCGCGCATTGCATCTGGACGTGTTTCCTGAACTGCCAACTGTAGCTTTTTTAAGATGCCTGAAAAGGTTCATCGATCGGAGAGGAGTACCGCGAATGGTAGTGTCGGACAACGCAAAGACTTTCAAGAGCTCAAGCCGAAAAGTCTTTCTTAGCCAGTATAACATCTCTTGGAAATTCAATGTTTCTCGAGCCCCTTTGTGGGGCGGTTTCTTCGCAAGATTGGTGCGCTCCGTAAAACGTTGTCTGAAGGAAACGTTAGGGAACTCGAAAGTCACCTATGAAGAATTCGGAACGCTACTTGTGGAGATCGAGGGAATTCTAAACTCACGTCCATTGACCTATGTCTCAGAAGAGTTTGAAGAACCATTGACACCATCTTCATTATGTATCGGACGAAGAATACCCAGTCCAGTCGTAGATGCAACCTCTCCCGTACCGTGCAACACTCCATCACAGCTGACAAGAAAGCAAAAGTATCTGAATTCAGTCTTGGAACACTTCTGGCATCGCTGGCGTAAGGAGTACCTCACCGAACTGCGCGAGCATCATCGTGGAAAGAAAACATCGGAAACACGAGTCATGAGAGAAGGCGATGTCGTATGTGTTTACGAAGATTCGGTACCTCGACAAAATCGGAAAATTGGCGTGGTTCAACGGCTAATTCCCGGAAAAGATGGTCACGTCCGTGCAGGCGTTGTACGAGTGGTTACAAGAGATCGGAAGACAGCGATCAGGCGACCGATTCAGAAATTGTATCCAGCAGAAGTACCAAAAGACCGCCCAATGGACGCTGAACAGAGAAACCGTGATAATGTTCCGCCAATCACGTTTGTATCTGACGAACAAGTGGTAGTTGTAGAAAGTGGTAAAATCGAGGAAGGGAAATTGTCGAACAGTCATTAATATTGAACTGTATTAAGTTGTGTTATAGTTTAAGTACAGTTGATTGATTTGATCAATCAAGGCGGGGAGTGTGTTCGAAATAGACGTTAATGCATGCTAATTTATGTCTCTGACGTAGCACGTAAAACGCACGTGAGAGGTGTAAAAAAAAAAGGCTTGGCGTTGTCGATTTCATCTAGTACTGAACTAGTGAATTCTGAAGTGATCTTACTCTTAATAACGATTGTACCAGGGAAAAGAAGATTAAATGAAACGAGATTTTACCTAAGATTGTTGTATTCACTCATAAAAACTGTCCAAAGCCTGCACCACATCTCCCTTGTACAGTTTTGGAAGAGTTTTGGTGGAGCAATCATAAAACGTCTTGCTTTGTTGCCAATAGTGTGATTGGCGTTTCGTGACTTCATTGGAGTCGATGGTGGAGGGTTTGAGCAGTGCGTTGCTTGTTGGCTGTAGCGTTTTCGTCCGTCTAGACATCAATCGTTGAGCGGGGCTCCAAAAAGATGTTGTCACGCAGCGTGTTTCGATGACTTAGCAAAGCCAGATACGGGTTTTCATTGTTTTCCTTTGCTGTACTGAGAACCTTTTTCGCTGTTTGAACAGCTCTTTCAGCGTAGCCGTTACTTTGTGGATATCTCGGAGAGCTCGTTTTATGTTCAAATCCATAGTCTGCAGCAAATGTCTTGAAATAATGGTTGTCGAATTGTGGACCATTGTCACTCATTAGCCTGTCAGGGATGCCATAACGGCTGATGTGCATCTTGATCTTGTTAATGATTGTTGTGGCTTTGGTGCCTTGGAGATAATCTGTTTCGAACCATCCGAAATATGCATCAGCTGTGATTAGGTACATCTGTTTGTTCAATTCAAGGAGGTCTGTAGCTATATTTTGCCACGGCCGGATCAGTGTGCGGCGTGAGTAGAGCGGCTCTTTCTGTTGTTGCGCTTTAGCTATGTTGCATAGTTTGTATTTGCCGATGTAATCTTGTACATCTTTGTTCATCGAAGGCCAATAAACTGCTTCTCGTGCGTGTCGTTTGCATGCCTCCGCACCACGATCTCCAGAGTGAATAGTGTTGGGAATTGTGGTAGTCATTGAGGCTGGGATAATGATCTTCTCTTCTCTGAATATGATGTCGTCATACATCGAAAGCGTTTCAGAAAAATCCCAGTAATGCTTGAGGTTTGGATCTACTGTTCTTTTGTGTGGCGGCCAGCCTTGCAAAATTGTTTTACGTAGTACTTCTAATCAGTGGCGTAGCTAGCGAAAAATGTTGGGTCATGCTCGGTATCAGGGAGGAGTTCACGAGGCGCCACCATGGTTGGCGCCGAGCGAGAAAATTTTTTAAATTTGGAGCCTCTAGAACGTTGGAAAAGGCCTTTTCAGAGAGTTATCTATTTATATTTATACAACCAGTTCGGTCAATTTAGAGTCTTTGAAACGGTACTTCCT